>PVLD010019130.1:0-37290 GCA_004027595.1 Dinomys branickii | reverse complement strand
GACCTATAGCTACTTGACCCCTGACCTTTGGAAAGAGACTGTGTTCACCAAGTCTCCCTATCAGGAATTCACCGACCATCTTGTGAAAACCCACACCAGAGTGTCTGTCCAGAGGACTCAAGCTCCAGCAGTAGCTACAACATAAGGGTTCTTACACAAGAAAATAAAATCTATCAATGGTTAAAAAAAAAAAAAAAAAAAAAAAAGAATTTTCTTACATAGAAGTCAAATAGAAATTTTTCTTTAATATTAACATTATAATATCTCATTGCTTTCCTTGAGCAATCACAGTTCTGTCATGCTCTCAGGGACCCATATACTGCCAGAGGCGGTCAATCTCCCAGCCACAGACATGGCTCTTATCACAACTGTGGATATTTCTCATGTGAATAGAAATGTTTTTATATCAAATGTATGAGAGTTTTCCTTACACCAACAAATTCTCTAATCTTGGACACCAACTGGCCATCCAAATTTTAATTCTGGTACCAACTCCTAGAGTAAGTACAGACCCCACAGATCTAAGGTTCAGTCACCAAAACTGTCACCACTGCAGACATCAGTTTCAAAGGGGTTTACTGGACTGCTCATATTTCTGAACCAACTACAAATTTGAAGTTTCCCATGATGTTTCCCCCAACACCAATAATTTGCTATAATGACTCACAGAATTCAAGTAATTAATTATCTTACTATTACTTCTTTATTTTGAAGGACAGTTTAGGAGAAAGCAAAGAAAAGATATGCATAGGACAAGGTATGAGGGGAGATAAACAGAATGCCCATGTCCTTTTCTAGATATGCTACTGTCTCAGAAATTCAATACGCTCACCTACTTGGGAGCTCACTACATGTGGTTTGTATCAAAGCATCACTTGTTTGCTATTACTGATTAAACTCAATACCCACCCACCCTCACCTCATTGATCAAAGCTTGGTTTTCTGTCAGGAAGCCTCCATTCTGAAGCTACCTAGGGGCACACCAAATATCATCTCATTAATATAAAGTGAATGATATTTGAAAGAAGCTTATTAGGAAAAAGACACCCCTATCATTTTATTGTTCAGGAAATTCCAAGAATTCAAGAAATTTGTGATAACAAAAAAATATATATTCTCTTAGTATAACACTTCTGTTGTCATTTTTCATCTCTGTACCTGAGAGAGAAATACAGTCTGTAAGTTGCAATGTAGAGTTGCCTTACATTCCTGAATGTCAACATGACCCTAATACTACACAGGACTCTCTGGTGTCACTCACTAGAGTCCCAATTTAGTCAGACCCAGGAGCCTGGTCTGATCTCTTTAGTAAAACTTTTCACAAGAGAAATCAAAAAGTCCATAATTCTCCTTTTAATCCTAGTAAATATCTCCAAACCAAATTCATACACCCTCAAAATCTACCCTTAAAAAGCTCTTTACATACTCTTCTGTGGGTGAAGCAGCCCTGGAAGTTTCCCATAAGTCTCATATGACAAGATCTAAAGTAGCTAAAACATATCTACTATATGCGAGATGTTGTACCTAGCGGTTTTGTATACCAGTTTAACTCTTAGACCTTTGAGATAGGCACCATTACTTTTTCCATTTTCTATATTTTAAGGAAATTAAGGCACAAAGTAACTTGTCCAAACTATGTAGCATATGGGGTATATAGGGAAGCCAAGATTCTATTCCTAGCAGTATTGCTCCAAACTCCAAGTTCCTCACCATGATGCTAGTAGATCAGAACCTACTATGCAGACCACTGGACCTTTGTGCAGATTAAATCTCTCAGGTTCTACTGAGTACAAAGAATATATTATAAAAATACAATTGATAAATTCCCTCAGCCAGTTAAAGAGGAAAACTTTTCTTGTATTTCCTGTTGTTATTCCATACCCCTGCTCAATATCCTTCACTCCATAATATTGTATTAATTATTTATAACAGAGATTACCTCACTGTGATCTAGCCATTATAAAATATATAATACAATATAATATAAAAATTGTATATTATCTATTAATTCTAAAATATATTAGAAAAGTTATAATAAGTTATAAAATTCTAATTTGGTCCTACAGCTCCTTCCATTTTCCTGTTCTTCTTTCTATCAGTTCCTCAAAGAGATCGTGAGGAACATACTTTTCCCATAAGTGTCGCTAGAGGCACAGCTGAGGAAGCATTTCGGTGGTAATATAAATGAGAACGCCAGGAAATATCTTCCATTAATTCCTATCAGATGTAAAACCTTAGGCAGATAGAAGTCACAGAGATTCTAGGCTTCACACAAGAATGACTATCTCACAGTGTGAAACACAGAATTGAAAATGTCAACCCTTTTTCTGATAAATCTGTTGAAATCAAGACAATATCTGACAGTTGTCTTTCCCTTTGGGAATGGGGGTGTAGTGCTAGGAAACTGTTTACGTGTGGCAAAAAATAAAGCATTAGGATAAAACCTATGGCTTAGAGGTAACCATCCAGGTGGATGATCTACATACATTTGTTTCCATGCCACCAGAATGACTAACTTTCTTTGATAAAGACATACTTCTAATTGATCTATATACCATGGGGCTGATGTGATCAAGAATGCTTCTATTTACCCAGGATTGATGTCAGTAACCTTTTCTATGGTAAATAGCAAAATTTGCACTCATATGCTCACATGAGTTGGTTAGAAATGTCAGCGTTCTATTATTAATGCATTATCCCTGCTTGTCATCTCCTTTACTGACACCTAAAGGGGTAGTACCACCCTCAAATATGCCTGTGCATCCAGCTCAGATAATGAGCCAATTAGCTGTCCCTAACCCTGTCATATCAACATTAGAAAGGCGTGGGCACCTAAATCTTGTTTAAGAAGTAGTAGGTAGAAAGAACAAAAGTGAAGTAATGATTGCCAGAAAAAGCACAGAACCATAATTTTCCTAATCCAAAAGATAAACCCTTGGCACTTAAAAATGCGGTAGGGTGTTATGAAATGGAGCATCACAGTGTTTCACTGCAATAGAATAAAATTACTAGTGACCTTTGTATGTTCTCAACATCAATGATAAAATTCCTTAGCAAATTAAAGAGGAAAGCTTTTTCTTATATTTCTTATTGTTATTCCATAGCCCTGCTCAATATCCTTCACTCCATAAATATCGTATTATTTATAACAGAGATTGCCTCACTGTGATCTAGCCATTTATTTTACTATTTATGTACTTACACACTGCTTTTGTCTGTTTTCACACTATAACTGCACAGCAGTTGCAACAGAAATCATGTAACCTCCAAGCCAAAAATATGTATTATGCTTTATGGAAAAATTAACAAGCTATAACCTAAATTCTAGGATTAGTTTCTTATTCTGGGAAAGATGAAATAAACATCCCTCTCTATCTCTGCCACTGAATTAAGTGGAAAACCTAGGCAGCATACATTGGGAATCTATTGGAGGACTGTGAAAAGTAAACAGTGGCATATCAATGAGAAACAGAGACTATAATTCAAAGTACTAGTGCCGGGTTTGCCATTTTTCTCCCTCCCATCAGAATTCCTATCATTTGGCCCCACAAGTTGGTACTACTGTGCTATCCAAGACAGAATATGATAACTAAAGTCCCAAGTTTGTGGCCAAAATAATCAAAAATGGATCATAGGCAGCTGGAAAAACTAGATATATTGTACAAATCGAGAAACTTTT
Organism: Dinomys branickii; assembly: GCA_004027595.1. NCBI lineage: Eukaryota > Metazoa > Chordata > Mammalia > Rodentia > Dinomyidae > Dinomys > Dinomys branickii. The sequence continues at coordinate 33,611 of PVLD010019130.1, read as the reverse complement.
AAAACAACCACATGAACTTTTCCATTAATTTGAGGGTTATGTGGATAAGATTGTAATCAGTTCATAAACACATTTTAAGAATTGAACTTTTCTCCTCCCACACACATCAACTCAAAATGGATGGAATATTTAAATGTAAAACATGGAACTATTATATTCCTAGAAGAAAACGTAGGAGAAAACATTCATGACACTGATTTTAGAGATGAGAATAACCATTGTCAGAAATACATGCATTCACAAGGATATGCATAAATTCAAACTCTTGCACACTTTTAAGGGGAAGGCAAAATAGTACACCCTCTCTGGAAAATAGAGGTTCCTGTAAAATTAAAAATAGAACTACTCTATGGTCTGCCAATCTCACTTCTAGAAATTTATTCAAAAGAACTGAAGTCATGATTTCAAATCAAATACTTTCACTCCCATGTTCATTATATCACTACTCAGAGTTGGTGTGATGTACAGAAAACTTAAATGTCCATGGGCATATGAATTTTGAAAATGCAATACTAGTCAGCCTAGAAAAGAAGGCTGCTCAATATGTGAAAACAAAACACATCTTCATGACATTAGATAAAACACTCCAGTCACAGAAATAAAAACATTACATAATTCCACTTACAATGAGGTATTGAAAATAGTCAAATCAATAGAATCACAGAATTCACCAGTAGTTGCCAATTAAGGGGCAACATGTTTTGGTTAAACAAGATGTATGAGCTCTAGGGATCTGCTCTACAGCATCATACCTAGTCAACAATAATGTATTACACACATATGTATTTTGTTAAGAGTAGAGATTTCATATTAACTGTTATTGCCGCAATTAAAAAAATTTAAAGGAAAGAATTGAACTAAAGACAAATCTCTACCTAGTTCCCAGACTGGTCCCTGACCAGGGCACAGATGGAGTTGAAGAAGCTTACAGATATATAAATTCACTACACAGCAGCCACTAAATGAAATCATTGCTTTTGACAACATTTATCAACTAGTGAGGAACTTTACAGTGGAGGGAACTGATTCTAAACATCTAGAGGATGAACAGAATTGACATTTCTGCATCCTGGTGTCATCCAATAAGAAGTATATAGAAATCATCACCTATAAATTAATCTTGCCAAAATATTGAGCCAAAATAAAATCAAATATCCAAAACCATATTTATTTTGAGGAAATTTAGAAAGCATAAAATATATTAAGTGACACCATAAGGGAGAAAATGAACAATTCTAAAATTAGTACCTACTACAAGTGTCTGTAGACAAGTTGTCACAGTCTGCCATCATGGTTGCATAGAGGACAAGAAAGCATACTCAAAGATGAGATTTTAGTTCGGTTACCAAGAGGACCCAGAGGGTCTGCTACTTCAGGGCAAGAGAGCTTCAGGGAAACAGCAACAAGCTGAGACATCTAGGTTATTTATTTGTAACTCAAAGACATGAAAACAAAGACACAGAAAAAGGCATTTGCAACATACTGTATAGGAGTTTGGGTTGGGGAACAGGGCCAGAAGGGGATGGTTTGCTACATGACACATGTTGACTTAGTTTAAGCAATCTTATCAGGAAAGAAAGACTACAATGGCCAAAGCAAACATCTCTAAGAATGAACTGCTTGTAATTCTACTTACTGTCGTCCTTCACATTCTGCTCTAAACTGTAATCATGCATTCTAGAAATCATGAACTCTTGTCCAGAAAATGACTTCTTTTTTCACATTCACTCAAAATACTCCTTTGACAAGAGTCTCCCCACAACAATTACTGACCAAATGCTGCAGGGAGTCAAAATATCATTTAAAAAAATGAAACTGGATCCAGCATACATGAAAAAGCTCTTAGGAAACATAATTATAGATATATTTTATTTGGTGTCTTAGTTACTTTTCTCATTGTTGAGATAAAATACCTGACACCCAAAGTTAAAGGAGGAAGGGTTCATTGGGCTCAGTTTGTAGAGGTTTCAGTACATAATTGGCTAATCATTCATGGCATTTTAAGATAGCAAGAGCAACAAGAGAGGAAGGGAGAGCAAGCTTCTTTTCATCCATTCTATTGTATGCAGGCAACCTAGGACAGGTATAGCACTCACACCCTTATTCCCAGCATTGGATCATGAATCAATCTCAAACCATAGATTCAGCCACCTCTGACAAGCCTGCCCCTCATAACTTCATGAGGCTTTAGGGGGACAACCACAACGATCCACCTTTGGCACCCCAAATACTCATGTACATTATGTAAAAGGCATTTAGTTCATCTCTAAGACACAGTCCTAATAGTTTTAGAATTGCTGAAAAGTCCAAGTCTTAAATCTCCACGGAGATGTAAGAAAAATCTTAGGAAGATAAACACTTCCGACATTCAATGGAACAAGATAGGCATTTCCATTCCAAAAGTTACAGAGGAATACAAAGGAATGGGACCAAAGCAAGTCCAAACTCCAGCGGGGCAAACACAAAATACCATAGCTCCATGTGTAGCATCAAAGGCAATCTGTGGCAAGATGTGCACTCTGAAAGCTATGGCTGGCACTGCCTCTGAGGCATTTCCAGTGGTTGTAGTTCCATGGCTTCTCTCTTGGTCCCGACTGGCTTCCTCCTTACAGTTTTCCTTAGATGATCCATGTTCCTGGCTTCTTGAAGCTTCTGAAGTCTCCAGTGCACCTTTGTCTTGACACTAAAAATTTTACATACTTTCCTCTCAAGGGCACACTGTCTGACCTCTCAGACCTTCTGAAAGGTGGGTCCAAGCCTTCTTGACCACACAACTCTTTCAATCTGCATGCACCTAAAATCAGAGTCACATGGATGATGCCTGTTGGAAATCACTATAAAGTGGCTCTGAGCTGGATTTAATATTAACCAATTGGCTTTTTGTGTTTATTTGAGAGTTGTCTGAAGCTTAGGCACGTTGTCTGAAGATAGGCAGTAGACTCATAGTAAGTAAACCTCTATGAGTCCCTGGTTACCCTCAGGCCTATAAAACTGTGACACCTCAAAGGACAAGATAAGGCCACAGCTGAGGATGTTTGGCCTAACCCCAATTAACTATAAGGAGACTATAGATATAGGTTCCATATTTTTACAACAAATACCAACCTAAAGGTAAGGTAGGTTTTTTTTTTATTGACATAATTTATTACTTGGGAAAATTTTTCCAAGGTCTTGTGAGATTTTTGTGGATTTATGAGCATCATTTTTCTTTGTTTGAAAACCAAAGGGCTTCTCTGGGGTGCCCAGAGAAGTCTTTGGCTAAACTAAGAGAATACTGAAGCTGTAAGAGAGTTGGTCTCTCTTGGAGCCCTGAAATTATTTTTATTGTTTTATTTATTTAAACCTTCACTATCGACTTGTGTGGGAGGTTGTGGGCCTGATCAGCCTTCAATAACTAAGGGTTATTTAACCCTATATTTGATAGATACCAGAGTCTGCTACCACAAGGAGCAATAGCCAGACTTCCCTCTCTCTTGGCCATAGGGGTCAAAAGGCTAGATCTCTGGATGCTCTGAATCCAATTCTAGGGAACAAATTCTTTGTGTTGGCATCATTCTGGAACTTGGCATGATTGCTGCCATTCAGGAACATGGCACTCCAAGACTTTCTTCTCAAAACGAAGAGACCGAAAGTGACGGAGTGCTGCTGCTCCTCATGATGCCCTCAGGCTGTCTTTTCTATTCTCCTGTTCCCTCTCTGCAGTCAAGATCTCCTCTATTCTATCTTTCTAGTTCACAGCTTTACTGGACCTTCCTTTCTGGCCAAGCTCAAAACCTTTAAATTATTCTGCTGGGCTCTTTGCTTTTGATTCACAACATAAATCTAGCTAAAAGCCTCCAACAGTAGCCATGCCATTGCCTCAACATTAGATTGCCTTGAAATTTCTTTTGTCTGATTCATTAGTCTGCCACCCTTAATCTTAGTCTCAAAGTCTCTAGGCATGAGCAAAATGAAGGCAATTTTCCACCATGCTGTAACACATATCATACAACACATATCTTTTCCCCAGCAGAAACTTCTGGAGGCTCATCTTTACCAGCAGAGTTTCTATCAGCCTTCTGAACTCTGATCACAGTCTCCCATATAGAACAGCCTAAGCCATTCCAGCTCTACTTGTTCAACTGATACCAGCAAACCTCTCCAAACTCTTGCCATAAGCCATTTCTAAAAGCTCCTGAGCTACACAGTCAGGTGTGCTCACAGAAAGAACCCCACTCCTGGTACCAAACTCTGCCTCAGTTACTTTTCCTACTGCTGAGACACCCAAAGTTAAAGGAGGAAATGTTTATTTAAGTGATAGTTTGTAGAAGTTTCAGTCTATAATCAGCTGGCTCTAAGGCTGGGTGGCACATGGCAGAGGGACAACCATTCATGGCAATGGAAGATACCAAAAGCAAGAGATGAGATTTCAGTAATTTGTAGTCCTATTCAAATATGTCATTGTCTTTTTAGAGAGAATATTTTGAAGGCAGAAAAAAAATCTTTGAGGTATAATATCTAAGATATTTTCTTTGAGATGCAGTCACCTTTCTTTTTGGTCTTAAAGCTCTTATTACTTGCTATAAGGTAAAAATAATCTGTCTTAATAAAATCAAATCTGGACTTCTCCAACCCTCCACTGATAAGGGAAAATATTCCAAATAGAATGAATGGTTGCTGGATTTTATAATTTTCCCCTTATCCAGAAATTTACCTTTTTCTTTCTCCAACTGATTTATGACGAGTTTGTTTCCTCTTTAATAGTCTTGCCTACATCACAACATAGCACACTTCTCTCACATTCCCAAGCAACACTGAAGTACAGCTGAAACATCTACTAAAATTCTCATACAAATTGGGGAAAAAGGAAACTAAGAACCAAGAGTGACATATCGGGGACTTCAAACAATAGTATGAGTATCTCTGGGGAATGTTACAAATGCAAACTTATGAATCTGACACTGGACTTGCTAATCAGTATATTTAGGGATATACCCAAGGATCTATGCATTATGCAACTTTATGGTAATTCTTTTCTGGACAAATATTTTAAATTTACTGAATTTGAAAACCTCTAACTTCTGATTCAGTTGATTTATAACAATCATTCTCAAACTTGATTACACATTAAAATCAGAAAGAAATCTCTTTAAAGTTCCAATATCCAGCCCCACAAATGACTAATCAAGCTCTGGAGGCAGGAGGCAGGCATCAGTAGCTTTTAAAGCTCCAAGATGATTCTAATGTGCATTCCAACTTGAGAGGCTTTGGTGTAGAATATAACATGACCCAGACACTGTTTTCATTTCATTTTGTTTTATTTTTCAATCACCAGGAATCGAACTCAAGACTTCACACTTGCCAAGCAGGCCCTGAACCACTGAGCTATATCCCTGACCCTGATATTTTTTTTTTATTTTAAAAGTAAAAGCACAAAAACATATTAACAAACAGACACAAAGTAGCATAAGAAATAGTACAATCAAAACTGATTTACAGACAATGTGACATGGACTCAACAATGGTTGTTGCTTTACCTATTGATATCTTTGAAGTGTATATTCATGAACACAGATACAGACATGTGAAATTGGTCAAACAATTAATCATCTCAACAACAGAAAAAAAAAAAAAAAACACCAGAAAGCATTAACAAAGAGGCACAAAGTAGTACAATAACAATAAGATCAGAATTAAATTATAGACAAAGCAACAGAAAACCAACAATAGTTGCTGCTTTGCATATTGATATCTTCAAAGTGTGTGCTCAGGATAACACATACAGACATACAAGATTGATCGAATAACCCGTCATCAACTATTCCTTAGCATTAAGTGATATAATACAATAGTAGAACATGTTAGCCCTCCTGCACATATGTATATACATATATACATACATACATTTTTGCCTCTTTCTTTTCTCCTGCTTGCCAGGCTAAGCCTGAGGTCATGAGTTCAAATCCAGGTACAAACAAAAAAAAAGGCATAGTTGACACTGATATTTTTTGAGAGCTCCTCAAATGATGTTAAAGTTCAACCTGTACTGAAAACAGAAGAACAATGTGGTTTACATAAATAATTGGTCATATTCATCTTCAGCTAAAGGCTTTCTAAGCCATCTCAGTGTCACAGCATAAATCATTCTTTCCCTACACAGCAGGAAGTCCATAAGCATGCCTTTGTGCTATAAAATCCAAGAAAATAAGAATGCAAAATGCATGTAAATGTTCTCTCTTTTACCCATTATTGTGTACCTTCTGAGTTCTGATTTCCTACTTAATGCTTAGCTCTTTGGGAATATCACTTCTTACCCATATAGTCACCTTACGCCCAGTGACCTCAACAGAAAACCATGCCAGAATTTTCCAAACACAATGACTTCAATATTTGAACATGAAGCCAGGGATATAGCTCAGCAGCATAGTGCCTGTCTGGCACGTGAAAGGTCCTGAGTTCAATTTCCAGTACCAAAAAAATAAAAACCATTTGAACATGAAATGCCAAATTAGAAAATTGGCAAAGACATTTAATATTATCTACATAAAGCAAAATTGTATTTGAGTATCCAGTAGCAGAAAATGTTTCTTGAAGACATCAGATATTAATTTCCAAGTTTTCTGAGGTCTTCAATTTCTCAAAAAGAAATCCATTCCTGAACATCGGCACTCTGAGATACTGGCAGAGATACATTACTCTCTTATAAGCTTGTGTTCAAGGTTTACACAACCATATTTGAGCTCATGCCACTATCTACTAGCTACATGATTTTAACAAGTTATGTAGTCTATTTGAACTTTTACACTCTTATCTGTAAAATGAGAATGATCATGATAATTGCCCTGAAGGACTTTTGTGATACACTGATGTGTTACTTAGCACAGGGTTCAGTATCAAAAGTGGATGGTCATTATCTTCTTCAGAATATTCTGTGTTATTTCATTCTTTCACAGCATTGTCATATCATTTGCTCTGCTCGGAATACCTTTCTTTCTTGGTAGGCTGGCTCATTCATTCTTCTAGTATTCATTGAATGCTTGCTGTGGGCCTGTCCCTTATTATACAGTGAGGATAAAATAAGCAAAGCAGATAGTCCATGCAATAACAACCCAAATTGACAAGTACTGAAAAGCAAAATTATAGAGTTAAATAAAAGTGTATAAGAATAAAGCCTGTACAGATGAATGGATTAAGAAAATGTGGCATTTACACACAATGGAGTGATACTCTGCCATAAAGAAGGATAAATTTGTGTCATTTGTAAAAAAAAAAAAAAATGATTATACTATGAGACCATAACATTAAGCGAAATAAGTCAGACACACAATCTTAAATATCACATGATTTCTCTTATGAGAAACATAAAATATAAATAGAGTGAAGTGTTCCTTTTTCCCCACAGCCCCTCCAGCAATTGTTATTGGTTGATTTCTTGATGATAGTCATTCTTTCTGGAATAAACGTAATCTCAATGTTGTTTCAATTTGCATCTCTGGAGTGACCAAAGATAAGTCAGTACATATCAGTTATAACCATCAACATATCAAAGCTAAGGGCCTCAACTCACCAGTTATTAGAAACAGATAGGCAGAATAGATTAAAGAAAGATAAATTCGAGGCTTTTATAGGTAAATGATCACAACTACAGACCCTACTCAAAGTAAATCAGACCCACATGTGTAAGCAAACGTATTGTCTCACCACTATAAGAACCTGAAAGAGTGAATAAAAACTAGGAGGTATGATAGACATTATGAAATGAAAGGAAAAAGCTCAAGAGTATTTGAGTGTGTGAGAAAGGAGAAGGGAAAGAAGGGAAAATCATGTATGTGTGTATATGCAGGACAGCTAAGAGTTGTGCTACTGTCTGTTGCTTTACTGAAAGGAACAGCTAATGATGACTTGTTTGATCACTGTTGCATGTCTCTATTTGTTTTCCTGAGAAACCTCTTTGAAGATATCAATACATAATACAACAACCCTTGTTAATTTCCTACCTCTTTGTCTGTAACTCTGTATTGTTTGTATTGTTCTTATGCTATTTTGTAAATGGATGTCTGTTAATGTTTTCTTCTTTTATTTTTAAAATAAAAATCTAAAAAGAAGCAAGATCCAACAATATGCTGCACAGAATAACCACATTTATTCAAAAATAAGTTCATAAACTGAAAGTCACTGGATGGAAACCAATACTTTATGTGATAGGAACCCTGCAGAAACTTAAAAGGGATTAGGGGGAAATATAGAGAAATAGAAGAGGAAGAGATTAGAAGCTAGGCTGGAGGATAAAGGAGGACCCTGCAAACTTTGGGATAGAAGGGAAAGAGAGAAAGAAGAAACAAAAGGAAGAACAGAAAGAACAACAAGTACAATAAAAATTAGAAACCATGTTCACACTCACATGAGAACAAGATCAAACAATGAAGAGAGAAAACAAATAAGAGAGAGAAAAAATATCCACTTCAAGTTTGTCTTTGCTCTCACTGGTAGACAACACGTGGAGACAAAGTGCAGATTCATGTTAATTCACCCCAGTAAGCCATAAGCAGCTTTAGGGTGGGGTAATGGATAATTTCAATGAGCCTGAACCTTTATTTACCTTAAAGTTCAGGCTGCTTTCTGGCCACGAGGCTAGAACCAGACTGACTGGACTGCAGCAATCAGCATATCCGCTTGGCAGGTTTGAACTCAGCTCAGAGCATCTTGATGGATGCAGCAACTGCTCTGAGATCTGAGCTCAGTTGGCCCCTCTGCTTGGCTCCCAGCCAATTGCCCTTTCCCATGGGACTTCCAAGCCCAAGCACTTACCCCCAACTAGTGTAGTCCTCCATGTCCACTGTTCATTCTACTGCTGCATTTCTCCATGGAGGCCTCCGGAATTAATAGCAGTCACTATGTATCTGTGGATTTGAACCACTCCTCCTATGTGGTGAGTCTCAACTCAGAAGCTGCTGCCTGTCACCCCCTTCTTTGTTGAGTTTTCTCTCTTTGCTCTTTCTATTGGTTTCAATTGTCACTTCAGATCATTTTGGGGTCCAGAGGACCCGCTTCCCTCCTTTGTTTCTTCATTGCTATGTTCCAGTGTCTGGACAACAAATCTCAGAGAGGCCCTTTCTCAGCTGTTTACCACTCTACCATCTTCCCAGAAGTTCAGCAAATCAGTATTAATGCCACTGTTTCTAACAATTGTGACAACACAATACCTAACATTTATAAATGTTTGCTATATATAAGGTCCTGTGCAAAGTTCTTTACAGCTTTATCTTATATAATTCTCTTAAACAATGAAACAAATTTATTTTTATGACATTTTTATTTTAAAAGTAAAAGAACAAAAACATATTAACAAGCAGACACAAAGTAGCTCAAGAATAGTCAATGAAACAAATTTAGAAAGATCAATCTAAGCCACAGCCCCTAATTTCCACCACATAGCTATAAAATTTCAAAGCTCTGAGTTTAAGCCACTTTTCAGTCTCTGTTAACTTACCATTCCTATAAAATAAATTTAAGATAATCAATTTATAAAGAGGAAGTGGTAACTTTGGCTCACAGTTTTGGAAATTTCAGTCTATTATTGATCAACTCTATGGCTTTAGACCTGTGGCAGCACGGTTTATCATGGCAGGAGAACATCATAAAACAAAACCCAGCCACCTCATGGTCCAGTGCAAAAAAAAGTGGAGGGAGCTGGAACTCTAATTTACTCTCAAAGTATATGCATGCAATGACCAGAAGACTTCCCAAAAGACTCCATTTCTTTAAAATCCCACAACTTCTCTATAATTCCACAGGCTATGGACCAAGTCATGAACACATGGGCTTCTGGGGCATTTATCCCAACCACGACAGGTGCCATCTGCGCTGTTGGTTAAGGTAGAAAAGCATCTTACAATTTCCCATTTTCAGTGTTCCTTGTTGCTTAGAACTGCAGTTCTCTTCTTCAAGGTAATTATTCTTCCTCATCGTTACACTTTCTATAGAATTTATTCTCTGAGAGAGCATAAGGCTTTGTCTCAGAGTGTCTGTGGTGGATCTTTCAGTTCCCATTTCTAAGCATATTGTCTTTCCAGATTTTGCACAAGATGGATAAGTTTCCATTGCTACCCATACCTCAGATTCTTACTAAACGAAAAATACATATTTACCATGACTGCCAAACAATATCAATCTCAAGCACCCAGAACGCAGCTTGAGCCAAGTCATAATGACTCCTGAAATGCCACTTTCAAATTGAATGGATATTATGGATAGGAGAAATGTGCTATTGGGCCTTGAGTGGTACAGACAATAAATCAGGAACATAAAGTAATACATAAGTTACTATACTAATAAAGTCTTGGAAACTCCCTAGTGAATTTGCAAGAAAGAATCTGTATATAACTCAACCTCATGAGGTACACATGTCCCTTAAAAGTGGAAATTTCTTTTTAGGAAGGGGAAAGGAGGTAAGTGGCAGGTATATCTTGATAAATTAAGGGCCCAATCCTATTTTCACATGCTGAGGTGAAATTTCTTTTAAAAAAATTATGGAATGTTTAACCAGCAATCATAGGAACCACTTCCCCAGCCACATGCAATCAGAAATCAAATCACCACAAGTATGCCCAGTAATCGAAAAAGAGCTGAGTTGTGTGTGCCATTGAATTAGGCAGGAGCATCAAGTCTTAGAGCTAGCACAAATCTGTGGAGAACAGGTAAAATTTTGTCAAGTAGAAAATTAGAAATTTTTCTCAAATCCACATAAATCTTTGTCTCTGGAAAGATACCAAACATCATTTGAAATCAATAGATGGCAATGTCAAAAGGTCCTTTTAAGATAACTAAAAAAGAAAGGTTCTCTACATAATGTATTCAAAGTGCAGAGAATTTTGCAGGAGGTCACAAGAAACACACTGGGATAATCTAGTACAGGTGATGCAGTCAGAAAAAGGTGCTGCTCTTAGGTGAGAAAGGGAGAAAGAAGAACTAGCTCCCCTCTGGGAATAAAGGCAGGATACTAAGGACAACCTTGCAGAACGAGAAATGAAGTCAAAGTGACTCATGCCTTCACCTTCTAATGTTTGGCAGGTAAGGCCCTCAAAACCCAGTGGCAGTCAGGCAGAATATAAAGCTCCATGATCTACTTCTGTTGTATCAGGGTTAGTAACAACCAGCAAATCTGTGGCCAAATTGACACCAACTTCCAGGTGCTTTCAGATACAACTTGGGTGGGACAGATACTGGATCAATACTGGGGTTGTCCCATGGAAGGCGAAGTGCCAACCTCTGTCTGACATCTAATGAGAAGGAATATGTTGGGCAGCACATTAACCATCAGTCTCCCCTTGCAAGATGTACTAAAGCAGCCATGAAAATAAATAAATAGACATAGGCCAGGTGTGGAAGCTCCGCGATGCTCCTTTTCCCTCACAGACTGAGCGTATCTAAATATATTCTGACCATTATAACAACAACCTATACATCAGGTGGGCTACAAGCAACGGAAATTTATTTCTCATATTTAGTGTCATAAAAGGTTCTTGTCATTGTGTCCACACATGTTCGAAGAGAGCTTTCTCCAGTCACTTTTTTATAAGGGCACAATTCCAGTTCAAGAGGGTTCCACCTCCGTGACCTACTCAGTTCCCAAAGGTCCCATATCTTAACACTGTCACCCTGGGTGTTAGGAGTCTAATGTATCAATTTGTGGGATTCTGATATATCAATTTGGGGGATAGACAGATAAATGCAGGCCACAGAAAAGGGCCAGATAACCCAGGCCTGTGAAGACCTGCATTATCTGCCCCTTCTGTGTTAAAAAAAAATTCAAAACACAGCCAAGATGGATATTCTACCCTTTTGCTGATGTAACTAAGTTTGACTTGGCACTTAAAAATCCTGGATTCTTTTTTTTTTTTTTTTTTTTTTTTTTTCCGGGACCGGGGATCGAACTCAGGGCCCTAGTGCTCAGCACTTAGCCCACTGAGCTGTACCTCCAGCCCTAATCCTGGATTCTTGAGCCCTCCGTGGTGCGGGCTTCCCATGTGGCACTGGTCTACCTGAACTGTGACAAGACAGCATAGCTCAAAGGCAAGAGCACAAACCTGCCAAGCATTTTCACATTCAGGCTAAGCTAAAGAGTCCCTTAAGAGAGAACCTGAGATTAACTATGCTGAGCTCTGAAGGAGCCAGGGAGATTGGTAGCATAAGGGAAGGAGCTGAGTAATGAATTTTAACCAAAAGAGAAATGAAGAAAAACCGGTCAATATGGCACAGATCCCTCTTTAAACTGCAACAGTTCCTTTCTTCTCTACTATTCTATAAGAGACACGTTGAAGAGCAATTTTTTCTTGGGAGCTCACAGGAACATACAAGCTAAGGGAAGCAGCTGAACTTCTCTGGAGAACAAGGGAGAATTTTGGAAAGATGGAGAGGTACATGGTTGAGAAACCCTAAAAGAATAGATCCTGTATACAAAACTTTAGTCACTGCTGTGTTGTATATGATGTACTTTTTAAATCTAATTCCTCCCCTCTCCCCAAAAATACCTTCTGTGAAAACTCACACAGCCATGGGGTATAGAGGTTATCTGGTGTGGGGATGGGATTGTTGTGAGGAAGCCCTGAGTCTAGCTCTCAGGCAACAGCAGCGAAAGCAGAGCACGTGGAGCCAGGACACCAGGATGCACGAGGTCTCCCTGTGCATCACTAGCAAAATATCACACAGGACACACACAGAGGGATCCCATCTTTAGGCCACTGAAAATTAAGGCCTGTGCATACAGCTGTCAAGGGGCACTGGCAGAGGGATTTTCTAAAAGTCTGCTAAAATTGAAAACCTAGAGGTCTCAGGAGAAAAAGAAAGTATCCTGAGAGAAATCAGAGCCATTCCATTTGTCTGTCAACTGCTGGATAAACCCTATGACCAAAACTCAATGGCTTCACACAATTATTTGCATTACTTCTCACAATTCTGTGCATCAGAAATTTGCAAAGAGTTTGACTGGGCATTTTTATGCACCAGTTGGGGCTGCTTAGGATCACTTAACAGTAAGTAGTCAGCTGGTGGCTGGTCGAATCTGAAAGGCCCAAAATGATTTTACTCAACTGCTAGGGACCTGGCGAAGGTGGCTGGAAAGCTGAATGTGGGTGAGACCCTCATCTCTGTGTAGTTTCAGAGCTCCTCCACACGGTCCTCCCATCAGTACAGTTAGGCTGTGTACATGGTGGCGCCTCCCAGCTCCAAGGCGAGCCTTGCAAGATACAATAAGCAGGAACTTCAGCCCCCTAGTGGCCAAATTCAGAAACTGGCCTAACTTCACACCCTCGATGAGGGATTGCAGATCAGCCCAGGTTCAAGGGAGGTAGACTCAACTCCCAACAAGTTCATCTTTAATTTGCCACAGAGGCAAACAAATTTAGTCCAACGAAAATTAGCTGTTTTCCATTGAGAAGGATAACTGCGTACATAGGTCCATGCTGCTCACACTGTTCTATAGCCCAACCTCATGTACTGAGATTTAACAACAGGACACTACCGTGCAGAAAGGACATAGAACATCATGATGGCAGCATTTGTAGGATATTGAGGATTCTTAATATTCTTAATATCTTCAAGGCAAAACATGAGTTGAGGTAGAGCATCTTGTTAATGTGAGATGTGGAGGAGGCTGGGAGCAGCCTCGCCCTGAACCTCCCTTGTATATCACAGAAGCAGAGAAGATTCTCACTGTAAGTAGGCAAGGGCAGCAAATGGCCACCTCATGACCACCACGTCCCATCACAGACATTATCCCGTCACAGACATAAGGGGTTGCCTCAACTACAGCTTCCCAGAGAAAGGGCTGAGTCCCCACAGTCCTGTAGGGGGACAAGGAGTCAGAGAATATACTTCCACCTCTATCCCATAATTTCCTTTTCCTCCTGGGGAAAATGCACACACTTTGGCTTAGACCAGAATCACCTTGATACTCTTTTACTCTGAGATGAAAGGAAGATGTTGGTCCTTATTTACTCATTTGCACATTGCATAAAAAAAAAAGTAATTCCTAATGAACGATGACTTTCCTTCATGTTTTGACATTATTGTCATTCTGTTCAAATATTGCAGTCAAAACAAATATTGTTAGTGGTAATTTCTTCTAACCAACAAGGGATTTTGCTTTATTTTCATGCAAATGTGCCATGGTGGGCCCTAAGATGAATGTGAACGCCTTCACTACCCACACACAACCTGCTGGCACTGTCCCACAGATTCAATTACTTTACAGACATCTCAGTGGGGTGACCAAAATCCAGCATGACAATGTAGTTTATTAGAAGTGGGTGGACAAAACAATATGAGGGAAGAAACTCAGGAACAAAACACTCCACTACTTTACTTTTGGAGAGTATCCACCCCCATTCCACAAAGAAATGCAAACTTATCTGAAAACCAAAACACTCTTCTTTCTTGATTAGCATTCTTGTCACTCAATAACTTTTTAAAGTATTTCTGTTAACTGTATGATATAAAGTTTGGGATAGGGCCCTTTCAAATGCAATTAATAGAAATTCAAATCAAATTATCTTAAGTGAAGATAGAGAAATATGGCTCAAACAACTGGAAATTTTAAGACAGAATGTATTTCAAGCTAAATACAGATGCTTGAATAATGTTTCCACTCTCGGCCTCTCTACCCAACAACTTTGCTTACCTTCATATCTCTTTATGTATTTATTTTATTATTTCCTACTCAGATCTTAGATATTATTCCCCAAAATGAAAATCATCATTCTGCCCCTTAGCATCTATATTTAAAATCATCTTACATCCTATGTGCACATCTAAACCAAGCACACTGGTAAAGGAGAGGAGTCCCGCAGTTGGCCTGGCTGAGTCCTTTGCTCACCTTAGAGGTCTGCAGGCAGTGAAAGCACAGCCATCAGAATTCAAGGATTCAAAGGATTCAACAGCAGTTCCCCTGTTGAAAAAATAGTCCTGGGAAGGCAGAAGCAGGACAAGAGCTAGCACACATGACCAGTCCCATGTTCGATTAAAGTGGAGAGCGTATGTTTGAAAAGATGGTGAAAAAATATTCGAAAGGAATCTAACAGTTTAAAATGTAAAATTAATTCAACTCTATGTCGTACTAGTCTTTTTACTTTACTGTATTTTTCTTCTGTTCTAGTTTCATTTTGTTCTGTTTCACACTTTAGTTACTTAGCTCTTTTTTCTCAGCATCTCGCTCACTACAGAATCGTTCCCGTCTGCCAAAAACGTACTGTAAACATCAGGAACAAACCCTCCCTGCCCTGCATTTCCCCTCCAACTATCATACATCTATCTTCTTCTAGCAAAACTTGAGAGCAGCCTGTTATGCCTTTTTCTCATGTTTGCAGACTTTCAATCCCTTCCCCCTTCAAACCCCACTGTCAACAAGGTCATAAAATGAGATCCATTTATGGTCTCAGCGTTCCACTTGTGACAGGTTCTGATAACCTTGCAAGACTCTTGCCTCTTGATCGCACAATATTTCACTTCTTAATGTTCCCTCAGTTTCCTTTACTAGCCAGACTTCTTCCTCAGGATGACTCTACACGCCAGAACATTCCAGAGCCCAGTCCTTGGTTGTCTTCTCCTCTTCGTTGGTACTCATCTTAGGGAACATCTTCAAATCTCTTGGATTGGAAGACTGTCAGCCTGCTGAGGTCTCGCCAGTTTTATGCTCTAGCTCTCATCTCGCTTTCTAACTTAGGACTCATTCACCAAACTGCTTACCTAATACCTCCATTTGAAACTGTAAGAAGTACCTTTAGTTTCATAGCTCTAAAGCAGAATTTAAATTTTGTCTCCCACAGGAAGAAAAAATGTATTTCTCATAATCCTTACATCTCAAACATTAACAACTGTATCCTAATTGCTCAATTTTAAAATTTGACAATCTCTTGTTTCTTTCTCCCTCCCTCCCTCCCTTCCTCCCTCCCTCCCTCCCTCTTTCTCTCTCTCTCTCTCTCTCGCTCTCTCTCTCTCTCTCTCTCTCTCTGATACAATTTGGATCTTAAATGTCTGCCAGAGGCCCAAGTGTGAAAGATTTGGTTGCCAGCTGCCAGCCTGTGGCACTTTTAGGAGGTTGTGGAACTGTTCAGAAGAAGGGCCTAGTGGGAGGAAGTTAGGTCATGGGAGACATGTTCTTGGAAGGGATATAGGGACCCCGGCCTCTTCCTCCTCTCTCTTTGGATCTCGTCTGCCATGAGGTGAACAAGCCTCCTCTGTCACATGCTTC
Source organism: Dinomys branickii (assembly GCA_004027595.1). Classification (NCBI taxonomy): domain Eukaryota; kingdom Metazoa; phylum Chordata; class Mammalia; order Rodentia; family Dinomyidae; genus Dinomys; species Dinomys branickii. The sequence continues at coordinate 17,386 of PVLD010019130.1, read as the reverse complement.
CACTGTGATGTTCTCTGCTCCCTCAGGCACAAGCAATAGGGTCAAAGAACCATGGACAGAAACCCGTGAAACTGTGAACCAAAGTAAATCCCTTTTCTCTAAGTTCCCGTCTCGGGTATTGTGTCAGTGATGGAAAACTGAGTGACCTACTCCGGCACTCAAACCCTCAGCAAGTCCTACTGGTGTCATTCTTGGTGATGTATTCCCAAACCGATTACATTTCACCACTTTTACCAGTACCAGCTAGTCAAACCTAGACTGGGACCAGTAATTCCTCTTACACTTGTATTCTAGTCAGCTTTCTATCCAGTGGCCAGAGCACCCTTCTGAAACCCCAAGCTATTTGCAGTGACATGCACAGCCCTCCATAATCTGGTAGTAGCCTACTGCTTCAGCATAGGTCCCTTCACTCTGCTATCTGACTTCCCAGAATCTAGCTACCTGCCTATTTTGTCATTTCCTAAATATTCCAAGTCAACTTATACACAAGATTCATTGTATGTGATTTTACCTCCGCCTAGAACTAAGTCTCCAGTTTTTATTAATGCCTCCTTGCTACTCAGATAATATTACCACTAATATTATTTCTCTAGCGAGATATTTTCTAACTATCCCATCGAAAGCACTTCCCAGCCCTCACCTTCTGGTGCCCTCTATCTTATTCCCGGTGCCTCGTTGCCCTTCTAACCATTCACTAACACCTGATCAAACACTATACATTATTTCATCTATTCGCTGGTGACCCATCTCTCCGAGTGGAATGGAAGCCCTGTAAAGAAGACACAGCTCCACACTACTGATGTCTGCAGACCCGGAACTTAGAGTGGTGTCTGCATAATGGGAAATCTTCAATAAATAACTGAAGAATGAGGAAAATGTCAGAGTAGATTTAAGATAAATTAGGTGAAAAAATGGAGAATTTTCAGGATAACTTGAAAGAGGTTATAGAAACATCTCTCTGTTCAATTAAAGAATTTTTATCAAGACAGAACATCTCTAACCTAATTATGTTTGCAGGAATCTGCCTAATTTTTAAAATACTATTAAAAGACACAGCAAACACTGCAGAGAATGTCAAGCTTCTGACAAGAAAATGACACTTAAAGTTAGTCAGGAATATGTAATGAGCATCTTATAATTGAGTAGGCTACCATTAATAGACAGCATCTTGGAACTAGTATGCTTAAGTAATACATATGAAATTTGATAATTTCCACTCATCTTTATAAATTCATGTTAAGTGGTATTTCTTCTTCATTTATTATGAGATGTTATTACTACTTATTATTTATTTATCACTTAAAATTTGGCTCATAAATTTCTAAGAGAAACAATCATTCTATTCTTTTTCATCTTCTTTCATATTTAATTTGTTTGTTGATACAGTTGTCAAACCACCCAGGCCTTGCTAAACTAAAAAATTGGCAGCTTTTTTCACAAATAGTTCACAAGTAAGGAACAATGGTTTTGAAAATCTTAGTCATCCTATAAGGTAATCTCTCTCCTAGAATTCCTGTTCACTGAAACTTCATTTTAAAGGCCCCACTTCTACGATGCCAGCTGAGTTGGTGCCAAGCCACAGCACTGTTTCCCTCCCTACAGACAAATAGACGTGGACCATTGGTCCTAAACTTGCTACTCAGATGATCTCTTCCCATAATTCTAATATAGGCTTCAAAAACTTCTATCAAAAACTACTATTTCTAGAAAAACTCAAAATGGCCGAGTTGGGACCACCAGCAAAATTCATCCTCTCCAATTACCAGAATCCAGACATATGGAAAATAACAAATTGGTGAAGAGGAAAAAGAAGAAACAGATCTCTGACTACTGGGAAAGAACTGAAAAGAGAACTCGAGGCTACAGATCTCTGACTACTGGGAAAGAACTGAAAAGAGAACTCGAGGCTACAGAGAAGGTAGAGAAATGGACCGCAATGCAGAGAAAACTCCAGAGCAGTCTGGAAACCCATCCTGGTTGTTCCAGGGCTGTAACTTGTCTCCCCAGGTACAAGATAAGCCCCCAGGGCTGGGAGCTCCAGAGAAAAACAGTAGCACTAATGTTGCAGAAATGAGATAGGGTTTTACTCCAAAATGACTCTTTCCGCATGGTAGACAACAATTGAAGAAGCAATTCAGTGTAGCTTCCAGCCATATTGCCAATGTTTAATCAGGTGGCATTTGGGAAAGAATTGATTATTTAAGTTGGAGGGTCAGAATGATTAAAAAACAACTTAATTTCAGGATTCCCACCATAACCCTTTCACACTGACTTGGGAGAGACCAACCCAGGAGACAGTCATGGAGAGATTACGGGCTAGACATGGATACAACGAGGAGTTTAAACTCAAACTGGCAAGGAAACATGATACCACCTTATGTGGTAAGAGGCCCCACCTAGCTTGTGTAGCTCACAGAAGAGGATAGGTCTGAAAGTGCTGGCGTGAGTGCAACAGGTTCCTTGACCCCTTGCCCTGATACCTACATTCAGCACAGATCAGAGATTTAATTGTTTTCCTCATCTACCAAGAAGAGCAAAGACACACCTCAGCTTGGATGGTTTATGCAGCCTGAGGTGAAAGACAAAGAGGCCTCTAAAATGAGGAGGCACCTCAAAAACCCACAGGCCATCAAGCTAAGTGGAGCAGACTGTGACTGCTGAATTCTAAAAGTGTAGATCGTAGAAGAAATCAAAGGAGAAATTAGACAGTTCCTAGATTCAAATGGCTATGCCAGTGAAACATACCAAAATTTAGGTGACACAATGAAAGCAGTGCTAAAAGAAGTTTATATTTGTGAATGCCCACATCATAAAAACAGACTGAGTCTAAATAATCTAATGCTACACTTCGAAGTCTCATAAAAACAAGAATAGCACAAACCCAAAGGTAGTACAAAAAAGGAAAACAAAGAGATAAGAATAAAAATTAATGAATTTGAGACTAAAAATACAATAAAAGAATCAATGAATTAAAGTTAGTTCCTTGAAAGGATAAACAAAATACACACACTCCTAACTAATCTCACGAAGGAAAGGAAAGACCCAAATCAACACAATTAGAAATGAAGGAAGTGTAATCAAAACAGACAGCACTAATATCCAGAAAACTATTAGGAACTACTTTGAAGACCTGAGCTCTAATAAACTGGAGAATGCAGAAGAAATTGAGAGATTCCTAGTATGTACGAATTACCAAAACTCAACCCCAAAAGATACAAAAGCTCCAAATAATCTAGTAACAGACAATGAAATTGAAGGAGTAGCAATACTAATCATAACAGTTGTACTGCAGTCTTCTATTGCTTTACTGAAAGGAACAGTTAGTGATTACTGGTTTGATCATTATTGCATGTCTCTGTTTTCCTGAGAAACCACTTTGAAGATGTCAATACATAATACAACAACCATTGTTAATTTCCTACCACTTTGGCTGTAACTCTGTATTGTTTGTATTGTTCTTACACTATTTTGTAAATGGATATCTGTTTGTTAATATGTTTTATTCCTTTATCCTTGAAGTAAAATAAAAAAGCCCATGTTCCAATGAATTCACTGCTAAATTCTATGGGAATCTCAAGGAAAATATAATGCAATACTCCTTCCACTATTAATAAAGTTGGAAGGAATGCTCCCAAAGTCATTCCTGAAAACTAACATAATCTTGATTTCAAAACCAGAAAAGGACCAACCCAACAAAGAGAACAACAGGCCATTTCTTTAGTGAATATAAATGCAAAAATTCTGAACAAGATACAGGCAAAAATGCAGCAAATAATGGAAAAGATCATGTCGTGACCAAGTAAGACTTATCCAAGGATGTACTGATGATTCATCATACACAAATCAATAAATGTAATACATCACATAAACAGAAGCAAGGACAAATTGCATGATCATCTCAATAGACAAAGAAAAGCCTTTGATAAAATTCAACAACCATTCATGATAAAAACTCTGAAGGAAATAGGCACAGAAGCACTTTATCTCAGTCTGATAAAAGCCATTTATGACAAAGCAATGACCAACATTATACTAAATGCAGAATAGGTAAAGTCCTTCCTCTAAAATCAGGAATAAGACAAGGATGTCCACTATCACCACTCTCGTTTAAGATACTTCTCAGAATATTCTCCAGAGTGATCATATAAGAAAAAGAAATAATATGGAAAGGAAGGAAAGAAAGGTAGGAAAGGAAGAAATCAAATTATCATTATTTGCACATGACAGAATCCTTTGCATAGAAAACACAAAAAATTCCACCAAAAGAATCTTAGAATTAATAACAAACTTCAGCAATAGAGAGGATATAAAATCAACACACAAAAATCAATAACATTCCTGCACACTAAGGAGAAACTCACTGAGAAAGAAATTAGGAAAACAAGACCATCTACAATAGTATGAGGGGCTGGGGATATAGCTCAGTGGAATAAGCGCTTGCCTAGCAAGTGCAGGGTCCTGAGTTCGATCCCCGGTACCACAAAAAAAAAAAAAAAAATACAATAGTATCAAAAAATTACTTAGGAATTAACCTAACCAAGGTAGTGAGTTCATCTCTACAATGAAACTTGCAGTACTCTAAGAAGGATATTGAAGAGGATAACAAAAATAAAGATATGTCCCCAGTTCCTGGATAGGAAGAACCAATACTGTCAACAGGGCCATATTTTCAAAACTGATATACATATTTAATGCAATCTGGATCAAAATACCAACTGCATTCCTCACAAAACTAGAGAAATATCCTAAAATTCTCAGAATAGTAACAAGAACAAAGTAGGAGGTACAGAAATCCTGAATTTTAAATTATATTGCAAAGCTATAGTGATAAAAACAGAATATAATTGGCAAAAGAACCCCATGTGGATTGATGATATAACATAGAGGAGGTAGAACCTACTTTAGGCACATTCAAATATCTGATCTTTGACAAAATATACCCCAGAGGATAGGTAGCCTCGTTAGCAAATGATGCTTGGAAAATGGTATGCATATGCCGAAGATTGTATACAGACCCATATTCTCCCCACATACTAAGCTAAAATTAAAATGAATCAAAGATATAATTACAAAAACAGAAACAATCTTCTCAAAGACAGAACAAGTAAAACTCTTGAAGGTGTAAGCATAGGTAAGGACTTTCCCAGCAGAATCCCAGTGGGATGAGAAATAATGGCAAGAATCAACAGAGGGAACAACATTAAGTTAAAAGCTTCTGTGTGGTAAAGGAAAGAAGGAACATAGTGCAGACGTAACCTATACAATGAGAAAAGAACGGCCAGCTGTTCCTCATACAGAGGACTAATATCTAGAATGTGTAAAAAAAAAGTTAAAAATAGCACCTTAATATAAAAGACCTAATCAAAAAAATGGGCTACTGAAATGCACAGACATTTCTCAGAGGGATAAGTAAAAGTGGCCAATAAATACATGAAAAGATAGTTAATATCTCTGGTTATTAAAGAAATGAAAATTAAAACAACACTGAGATTTTATCTTACTCCAGAAAGAATGGTTATCATCAATAAATAAAATAATAACAGATACTGGTGAGGCTACAGAGATAAAGCAACACTTTACAAAATAGGTGGGCATATAAACTAGTACAACCACTATGGAAATCAGTATGGAGATTCCTTATAAATCTAAGGCTAGAAACTTTATTTCACCCAGTTCCCTTTGTAGGTATCTTCTGGAAAGAGTTAAAGACCTCATATTGGAGTGATACAATCCAAAAAAAAAAAAAAAAAGAAAAAGAAGATAAATTAAGGGCTGGGGATATAGCTCAGTGGAATAAGCACTTGCCTAGCAAGCGCAGGGTCCTGAGTTCGATCCCCAGTGCCGCCAAAAAAAAAAAAAAAAAAGAAAAAGAAGATAAATTAGAGTGATACAAGCATGCCCTAGTTTATAGCAGCACAATTGATACTAGTTAAATCTGAGTGGCAACCTATACGTTCATCAACAAATGAATGGATTGTGAAAACAAGGTAATCATACACAGTAGAATACTACTCTGATACAGAGATAAATCTGAGTCATTTGAAGGAAAATGGATGCACCTTGGGACCATAATGTTAAAAGAAATAAATCAGACACACAAGCTTAAACAGCACAGGTTTCTCTCATATGAGAACCCAAAATATAAATAAAGAGCACAATAAGAGATAGATAACAGAAAGTAGGGAGATAAATCTTATGCAAATGTGAAAGGAAACAAGAGGTGGAGGCATGGGGGAGGAGGTGAGAGTGTAAGAAAAACAAAGAGGTTTTAGGTACATGTACCAACCCCCCATGAGGAATGTGACCATTATGTACTATAATTATGAACTTATATTCTTTTTAATAAAAAATATTGAGATAAAAATACTGCTATTCCTAGAAATATGGAACAGATACACTTTATCTTATCCCTTCCACTAAGTATAACTAAAAACCCTAGATTATGTACACTTATGTATCTATGTGTGTAATTTTATATGTGTGTAATAAAAGCAGCAAGCTCATTGGGTCCTCTTGACTGTGAGGATCAACCCAGGGGTTATATCCCTGGGTTTTCCTTTGTTCTTATACATCCCAGCTAGGTACTTCAGACAACAATAAGTTGGAAGTTCCAACAAGAATAGACAAAAGTAAACCCTCACAAAAGTCTCTCCCTAGTCAAAGAACCAGGAAACGGGCAGCATAAGAAAACAGAAAACTTTTAAATAGCACTCTTCGCCCATTGACCACAAAGAATAAACTATGGTTCACCCATGCAGAGCATGTTGAATAGGAAGTCTAGAATGCTATCCTTGCCAGACTGTAAAGAGGGACCCAAAGCTTCCCTCCAACATTATAACCAAGAAGGCTGTCTAGTGATAACAAGCTGAGTGATAACAAGCCATCTCTTCCCAACATCAATGGAAGCTATCAAGGGAGCCTGGATTTTTACCTGTACCTCTTTGAGTCAAGGTACTAGGAACTCCTCTCTCCAATGACTGCTGTCCAAGGAGCTCTAGTGGATAGTAGGATGTTCATCACCGCCAGTGACGAAGACAACACTTCCAATAGTGTCAGAGGGAGGCCATCTAGGGAGGAACAGTAGGTACTGCTACGTACCCATCTAAGGAGTAATAGTGGAGGCTGAAGGGGACAGAAATCATCTCAAATAGCTGGAACAAGAAGGCCCTCCCTCAGGGGCCAATGATGATCAAGTGAAGAACCTGGAGTTTTCATCCCACATATCACTAACATAATGGCACCACCCACTCTCCATTCCCTGCAGGAGCAAAGAAAGCCAACTGCAGCAGCAGGTAAAATGAAATGCAGAATCACAACAGAATACCCAAATGTCAGCTTTCAATCAAAAATCATTATATGAAGAAACAGGAAGATTGTGAACTGAATGAAAAGCAACAGAAATTAGACATCAACATCCAGGCGCCAGATGTTAAATTTTTATAACAATGATATTAAACTGGCCATCATAAAGATGATTCAAGGAGAAAACAGAAACACGTGGAACAAATGAAAAACAGAAAGTCTCAGCAAAAAAGGATAAAAAGGACAAGTGTATATTTTAGAACTGAAAACTATAATCAAAATTTTTAATGTAGTGAAAAATTGTAGTGTACAGCAGAATACAGATTATGGAGAAAGAATGCATGAGCTGAGACAGAATAAAAGTTATCCAATCTAAAAAGAGAGAAAATATATTTTTAAAAGTATTAATAAGACCTGGGGGACCTGTGGAACCATAACCAAAGACCTAATACTCGTGTCATATGATTCTGGGAAAGAAAGGAAACAAAGAAAGGTCTGTTAAAAAAGCATCAATAAAAATAATGCATAAAAACTTCCTAAACTCGTCAAAACACAAGCCTACAAATTCAAGAAGCTGATTGAGCCCCCAAGATAGTCACCAGACAATATCTCATAGTCAAAATTCAAAAGAAGCAAAGAGAATCCTTAGCTAGGGTGGAAGAAATTCAATTGGTAGTTAATGTCTCATCAGAAATGATTAACTCTGGAAGAAAATGGTACAGCATTGGAAGCAACAAACTTTCAACTCAAAATCATGTATATCCAGTTAATCTGGATATCCCTCAGATACATATGTGAAGGAGAAACACTATGCATTTAGCTACAAGAAAACTACATGAGTTTGTTACCACAAGACCTACAATAAAAAATGGTTCAAGGAGATTTTCTATGCAAATGGTGAGGAAACCACCATCAGGAAAAATTTTTTAACAAAACATAGGAAGCTGTATTATGGATATATACAGTGAATTTTCCTTCTCCTGTTGAGTTGTCTGACAGCAGAAACAAAAAATTTACAGCACTATCTTGTGGTATCTTAAACTTAATTGCAGGAAACATTTCAGGTACCCACATTACAAACTGAGAGACATAAATGGAAGTATTCTATGCTGTGATGTAACTGGTGAAACGATGATATCATAGCAAAATATGTATACATAAAATAATACAGCAACTACTAGCAGGGCTGTGCAAACACATACTCTTCTAGAAACTTCGTGAGTAAATCAAAATAGGGTTGTAGAAACATTCAAGGACCCTGGAGTAAGACAGAATAAAGAAAATTTAAGAAATAAAAAACTAAACTACAAAATTAAAAAAAGACTAAGGCTGAAAAATCAGTACATACATTAAATATAAACGATGTAAATATGCCAATAAAAACACTAATATTCACAGGGTGAATTTAAAAACGTGACTCACTTAGAAAATATCTACAAGAAATAAACTTCAGATACAATGATATAAGCAGAGTAAAAGGAAAATTGTATAATGCAAGGATTAATCAAATGTAAGCAGAAGTGACTATATTTTATCACATAAAATGTACTTTAAAGCAAAGAATATATTTAGACAGAAAAGGCTGTGCTCCATAATGATAAATGGGTTAGTCCACCAAGAAGATACAGCAATACTACCCATGTTTTCACCACTCAGATACAAATCATGTGAGACAAAACTGATAAACAGGAAAGAGATATAAGCCACAATTATAGGTGGAGACATCAACACTTCTTTCTCAACAATTGGTAAAGCAATTAGAGAGAACATGAGCAAAGACTTAGAAGAATTCCCTCCCTGTAAAACAACCTCAACAAATTTAAAGGAACTGAAATCATAGTATGTTCTTACAATCACAGTGGAATTAAGTTATAAATCAATAACATAAGATAGCAGGAAAATATCCAAACATTTAAAAATAACCTGCATACTTCTTAATAACCCTTGGGTGAAAGAAGTAATCTCAAGAAATATTTTTTAAAAAGTACACTGAACTGAATTAAAATGGAAGTAGAATATATTGAAATTTGTGAGGCTTAGCAAAAGCAATATTGAGAGAGAAATTTATGGCATTAAAGGTATAATATTAGAAATGGAGGAAATGCTCAGTTTCTATCATCAGGGTTCTTACATCAAAAACAGAGAAGAAAAAAGAAAACCAAAGCAATCAGAAGGATTGAAATAATAAAAGTAGAAATCCCGGGCATTAAAAAGAAAAAATGAGAGATAAAGATCAATGAAACAAAGAGGTGATTCTTTGAGAAGATTAAAAAATGACAGACCTCTAGCAAGGACGACAAAAGAAGAGAAACAAGACAAGTTATCAGCCTCAGGAACAAGAAATAATAAAAGACTACTATAAACAATGGTACATATATATATTTAATAATTTAGACAAAAGCGATCAATTCCTAGAAAAATAAAAACTATCACATTTTATCAAAGATGAAATGAATTTTAAATGTCAACACATCCAAAAAAGAAATCTTTATCCCAAAGTAGCTTCACTGAGCATTCTAGCAAATTATAAAGAATTAATATCAATATTACATGATTTTTTTCCAGGAAATCGAAGAAGAGGACAATACTGCCAAACTCCTTTTATAAAAACAAATATTACCCGACAGCAAAACCAGACACAACAGCTCAGCCATAATAATAACAACACACACAAATCATAAGGTCATACCAATTAATACATTTAACAAACACACTTAACCAACTTCAATGTTCATCCAGAAGTTAAAGAAAAAAACTATCAAAACGTTTCAAAAATAAAGAAATAAGAAAATGTCTTTAACTGTATAAGGAACACCTATGAAACACCTACAGCTAACATTGTACTTACTAGTAAAATACAAAAATAAGGCAGAAATATTCACTTACCATTCTAATTCTAAATAACACTAAAATTCTAGCAAACTAATTAAGACAAGAAGAAAAGTATACAGTATACAGAGAAACTCCCAATGAATCTTCACAAAAAGAAAAATGAATTTAGCAAGATCATAGAATAAAAGATAAGGGTAAAAAAATCAATTACATTGTATATATTAACAATAAACACCAAAAAAATAAAAAAATCTAAATTTAGTATCATTTAGAATTACTAAGAAACGTGAAATATTTGGTATAAATTTAAGTAAACATGCAGAGGACTCATACACTAAAAGCTGCAAAACACAGATGGGGTGAGAATGGAATATTCTCCAAAATACACCATATACTAGCCCACAGAACATGCTTAAGTAAATGCAAAGGAATTAAAATTATCCCACGCATACTATCTGACCATAGTGCAATGAAATTAGAAAGTAATGGCCAAAGAAACTGCAAAAGCTCCATAAGCACCTGGAAATTAAATAATACTCTCCTAAACAACCAATGGGTCACAGATGAAATAAAGGAAGAAATGAAGCAATATCTATAACTAAATGAGAATGCAAACACAACGTACCAGAACCTATGGAGCACAATGAAAGCAGTTCTGAGAGGGAAATTTAGAGTAGTGAATTCTCACATCAGGAAAACAGAATGAGCACAAATAAATAAACAACCTAATGTTACAACTCAAGCTTCTAGAACAAAAAGAGCAAGACAAACCCAAAGCCCATAGATGGGAGGAAATTACAAATATCAGAGCAGAAATTAACACCATAGAAACCAAGAAAACACTACAAAGAATTAATGGATCAAATAGTTTGAGAAAATAAATAAAATTGATAAATGCTTAGCTAACCTTATCAGAAAAGGACAGAAAACACTCAAATTCATGCATTGAGGAACAATAAGGGTGAAGTCACTACAAATTCTGTGGAAATTCAAAAGTTCATCAATGCCTACTTTGAAAAGTCTTTACTCTCAGAGGATAGAAACACAGAAGTAATGACAGATTCCTAGATATATGCGAATTACCAAAGTTGAAACAAGAAGATATAAAAATTCTGAATAACCCAATATCAGCTAATGAGCTTGAAAATGTAATTAAAACCTTACCAACAAAGGACAGTCCAGGTCCTGATGGATTCATTGTTGAATTCTAAAATAAATTCAGAGAAAATCTTATGCCAATACTCTTCTAACTCTTTAATAAAATTGAAAGGGACAAAATATTCCCTAACTCTTTCCTGGAGGCAGGTTTTATACTGATACCAAAAACAGAGAAAGATACAACAAAAAAACAGTACTACAGGCCAATCTCATAATGAAAATGATGTGAAAATCCTCAATAAGATACTATCAAACAGAATTCAACAAATGATCAAGAGAATTATACACCATGACCAAGTGGTATTAATCCTAGGAATGCAGGGATGGTTCAACATATGCAAATCAATAGATGTAATACACCATATCAACAGAGCCAGAAACAAAAATCACAAGACCATCTCAACAGATGCAGAAAAAGTTTTTTATAAAGTCCAGCACTCATTCACGATAAAAACCCTGCAGGAAATTGGAATAGATGGTCTTTACATCAATCTGATAAAAGCCATCTATGACAAACCAATGGCCAATATAATACCAAATGAACAAAAACTGAAAGCTTTCACTCTAAAATCAGGAAAAGGACAAGGATATCCACTATCATCACTCCTTTTCAACATAGTTCTGGAAACATCAGCCAGAGCAATTAGACAAGAGAGAAAAATAAAAGAAAAATGATAGGAAACAAAGAAGTGAAATTATCATTATTTGCAGATGACGTGATACTCTATATAGAAGAGACCAAATACTTCCCCAAAAGATTCCTAGAGTCAATACGCAAATTCAGTTTTATGGCTGGAATCAAAGTCAATACTCAAAAATCAATAGCATTCTTGTATACAAACAACAAACTAATTGAGAGAGAAATTAGAGAAACCACACACTTCACAATATCATCCCTCAAAAAATGAAATACTTAGGAATCAATCTAACAAAGGAAGTAAAAGATTTATAGATTGAAAATTAAAGTACTCTGAATAAGGAGATTGAAGAAGATATCAGAAAATGGGAAGCTGTCCTTTGATCATGGATAGGAAGAACCAACATAGTAAAAATGGCCATACTTCCAAAATTGTTATACAGATTTAATGCAATCCCAATCAAAATACCATTAGCATCTCACAGAAGTAGAGAAAATACTCTTAAAATTCATCTGGAACCAGAAGAGACCTAGAATAACAAAGGCAATCCTGGGCAACAAAGAAAAGTCAGGAGGCATCACAACCCCAACTTGAAATTATACTACAAAGCTACTGTGATAAAATCAGCATGATACTGGCAAAAAAATAGACCTGAAGACCAGTGGAACAGATCAGAACATGTGGATACAGCTACAAACACACTCAGCCACCTTATCTTTGACAAAGGAACTAAACATGTTCACTAGAAGAAAGACAACCTCTTTAATAAACAATGCTGAAAAAAATGGCTCTTTACATGCCCTAAGACTAAAACTAGACCTATGTCTATCACCAAACACTAAACTAAAGTCAAAATGTATCAAAGATTTAATTTTTTTTTCAAAGATTTAAATATTAAAGCAGAAATGTTGAATCTGCTGAAAGAGAAAATGGGTTGAAATCTTGAAGACATAGGAATAAGAATGGTCTTCATAAACAAAACCCAAATTCCATGGGAAACACTTCAAAAAATTAACAACTGGGATCTCATCCTATTAAAAAGCTTTTATATTTCAACAGAAATCACCATTAGAGTAAAAAGACAACTCACAGAGTGGGGAAATATTTTTAGCTAACTGTTCCTCAGACAAAGAACTTACATCTAAAACATATAAAGAATTGAAAAAATTCAGATCCCCCAAATTCAAAGACACAATCAAAAATGGGCATCTGAGATGAATATGCACTTCTCAGATGAAGAACTACAAATGGCAAATAAGTACATGAAAAAAGGTTCAACATCATCGGTCATTCAAGGGTTGCAAATAAAACAACACTGAGACTTCATCTCACCCCTCTAAGAATGGCTACCGTCAAAATATCAATCAACAACAAATGAGGGAGGGGTTGGGGAGAAAAATGAACTCTTATCCACTGTTAGTGGCAATGTAGACTCATGCCACCACTTTAGAAATCAATCTAGAGAGTCCTCGGGCTGGGGATATAGCTCAGTGGAATAAGCGCTTGCCTAGCAAGCGCAGGGTCCTGAGTTTGATCCCCAGTACCGCCAAAAAAAAAAAAAAAAAAAAATAGAGAGTCCTCAAAAAATTAGGATCGCAGGTCTCATTTACCCCAGCTATTCCCCTTCTGGGTATTTTCCCAGAATAATTAAAAACATCATACCACAGTGATATATGTGCATTCATGTTCTTAGTAGTACAATTTATCATAACAAAATTTTAGAAACAACCCAAATGGTCATCAGCTGAGGAGTGTATAAGAAAAATGTGGTATTTTTATACAATGGAATATTACTCAGCTATAAAGAAAGACAAACTCAGGGTTTTTATAAGTAAATGGATGAAACTAGAGATCATATTCATAAGTGAAATAAATCAGACCCAAATGTGTAAATACTGTAGTGTCTCCCTAGTGTAAGAACCTGAAAGAGTAAATAAAACTGAAAGGTATGATAGATATTGTGAAAGGGAAAGAAATTGCTTAATAGGAAAGAACAACTGAGATGAGAGAACAAAGAAAGAAAAAAAAGAAAGAAGGAAGGAAAATACACACACAGGTTAGCTAAGATAATTTTATTACTAATTTCTATTGGTTTATTGGAAAGAAGCGTTAATGTTTAATTGTTTGTTTAATCTTATATACCTATATCTGGTAATCTGAGCAACTGCTTTGAAGATAACAATAAGTAATACAAAAACCAGTGTTGTTTCTTATCATCTTATTTTGAAATTCTGTATTGTTTTTATAGCTTTTGTGTTTTTGTCTTTGTTTTTATTTTTATTCTTTTCTCTTTAAGATAGAAACAAAATTATGATCTATAAAGAAAACCTTGATATACTGGACTGCATCAAATTTCAAACTTTTGCTGTATAAGAAAGTGCTCTTAATACTATGGAAAGATAAACAACAGACTGGGAGAAAATATATGCAAACCACATATTGAACAAAGAACCTACACCAAGAATATTTAATGACTCCTTAAAACCCAATAGTAAAAAGCCAACAATCCAATTTAAGAATAGGCAATGGATATGAACAGACATTTCACCTAAAAGGATGTAAAGATGGAAAATAAGCACAAGAGAAAATACTCAATGCCACTAAATACTAGGGAAATGGAAATTAAAAGCATAGTGAAATGCCACTAGATACCTTGCAGAATAGATAAAATACAAAGTAATGAGAACGACCAAGTACCAGCAACAAGAGAAACCAAACCCCCATATGTAAATAGTACAGCTACTGTGTTTGACAGCTACTTAAACATAAAAATAAAAAATACTAAACATGCAACCAAGCTTTACAGTTCATTAATTTTGTCACTGGTCATTTATCCTAGGGAAATGAAAACTATGTGCATGCAAATATCTGTACATGAATGTTTATAGCAGCTTTATATGCAATAGAAAATATAGTGAAAACAATTAAATGTCCTTTTAAATGATTAAACTATCTCTTGGTCATACTGCAAAATACAACTCAGTAATAAAAAAGAATTGTTACACCAAACAAAGATGAGTCTCCAGAGAACTATGCTTAGTGGAGAAAATGATTTCACTAGAATCTGTAGGATTGCCACTTCATGGCATTCTTAAAATGACAAAGTTTAGTAATGGAGAACAATTAGTGGCTGCTAGGAATAAGGATAGAGTGAATACAGCAACAAGCAAGGGTGGCTAAACATTGCAGCAGAGAAAATCCCCATGGTGGCGGAACTGTTCTTTATCTTGCCTGATCACAACACCATTTCATCATTTTGCGAAATGTTACCACTGAGGGAAGCAGGGTAAAGGGTGCATAGAATATTTTTTTATCATTTTGTACAGCTGTGTAAGAACCTAGTTATCTTAAAAGTTATCTTTTAAAACCTTTAAAAAGAACATCAAGTGTGTCTTGATTATTTTGTTGTTGTTGTTGCTGAGACAAAATACCCAACCCCCAAAACGAAGAAAGGAAAAGTTTATTTAGCTTACAGTTTGTGGAGATTTTAGTCCGTACTTGGCTTGTTTTGAGGCAGAGTGGCACAAGGCAGAGGGCAAACTGTTTAGGGCAGCAGAGCACAGCAAAAACCACAAGCAAAAAGGGAAGAATGGTTGCCAGCAGCCTCTTTCCTTTCCTTATGTTGTAAACAGCCTACCCCCACCCAGGGGGCATGTAGCTCTCACAGAATCTCCATGCCCTCCTCTTTTACAGGTTTAGGATGAATACAAATAAGCATCTCAGCTCCCTTCTGAGTCACATAGTTAACCTTTTAAACTTCCCAAATTAACATAATAAATAACATACCAGAAGGGTAAGGGTATGTCCTTTTTACCCCAAGATTTACAACTGCTGAGTTAACTTAGCCAAACCTCTAGACTCCCCAAGTTGACACAAGGTATCAACCATAACAAAGTGTTTTGGGGAGACTTGAACTGGGGGTAATTTACAGAGGAGGTGATATTGGCCCAGGAAAAGCAGAAAAATTCTTTTGCAGGAAGTGCCTAAAAATGATGCAAATGTGGCGGATGAGATGAGAACAGGCAACAAAGGAAGAGGAAGCCCCGACAGAAAGGACAGGGCTCCTGCCTCCAGACACATGAGTTTGTGATTCTGTACCACTGAAAGGCACAGCAGCTGTTTCACCTTAGAGGTCTATGACACTGTGTCCTTTCAGGTGACGTTCTTTTGGACTTAAGCTAGTTTAGTTCAGTTCTAATTCTTGCTGTCAAATCACTCCAAAGCAACAGCCATGTTCAAAACTAACTCAGCTCTCAGAATAAAATAGAACATAAAAATGAGCAGAGTCAATCATATACCTACCATATGGTCTGGCAATCATGTTCCTTCATATTTACCGAACGGTGTTAAAAATTTATATCCACTCACAGATCTCACCATTAAAACAGAAACTCTAAATCTATTGGAAGAGAAAGTAGGTAAAAATTTTGAAGACATAGGAGTAGGCAGAGAGTTCATGAACAAAAATGAAACTGCAAGGGAAACACTTCAAAGAATCAATAACTGGGACCTCATCCTACTGAAAAGTTTTTGTACATCTAAAGAAATCACCAGCAAAGTAAAAAGAAAACCCACAAATTGGGGAAAAAATCCTAGCTGGCTGTCCCTCAGACAAAGGTCTTCTATCTAGAACATACAAAGAATTAAAAAACATGTACCTGCCCAAATTCAAAGACCCAATCCAGAAATGGGCATCTGAGATGAATACACACTTCTCAGATAAAGAAATACAAACGGCAAATAAATATATAAGAAAATGTTCCACATCCTTAGTCATTCGAGAAATGCAAATAAAAACAACACTGAGATTTCATCTCACCCCAGTAAGAATGGCCAGTATGAAAAAATCATCCAATAACAAATGCTGGCAAAGCTGTGGAGAAATAGGGACTCTGATACACTGCTGGTGGGAATGCAGACCGGTGCAACCACTGTGGAGAGCAGTTTGGAGATTCCTCAGCAAACTAGGTCCAGAGGTTCCATTCAAACCAGCTATTCCCCTTCTGGGTATTTTCCCAGAAGATCTGAAAGCATCATATCACTCTGATATATGTCCACCCATGTTTATAGCAGCACAATTTGTAATAGCTAAACTGTGGAAGCAACCCAAATGTCCATCCACAGAAGATTGGATTAAAAACTGTGGCATTTTTATACAATGGAATATTATTCAGCTATAAAGGGGAACAGATTTGGGGCCTTTGTAGGCAAATGGTCACAATTGAACACCATACTCATAAGTGAAATAAATCAGAGATACATGTGCAGGCAACGTATTGTGTCACTGGTGTAAGAACCTGAGGGTGGGAACATAAACTAAGAGACATGAAGGAAATCTGTTCAAAAGTAAAGAACAGATGGGACGTGGGAAAGGAGAAAAGAAAGAGGCAAAAATGTATGTATGAATGTATGTATGTGTATACATATGTGCAGGATGGCTAACATGGTTCTACTAT
>PVLD010019129.1:0-37233 GCA_004027595.1 Dinomys branickii | reverse complement strand
CTGGGACTTTCCCACGTCTCGCCCCGGCAGCCTGGTCCGCCCTACCACATCTCCCCCGGCATCTCAGAGAAATACGCCCAGTTTAAACTTCCCAGCCGAGGTTCCGGCATTCACGCTCACCAAGTCTGTCTCGAGCTGGTGGTGTTTATTAAGGAGGTTCGCTCCCTTGCTGCTCACCCGGTCGCCATCTTCCCTAATTTTCCAACAATGATTCTTTATCCACACCTGACCCTTGTTCTCTACTTTGTAGTCTTGTTGTGAGATGTTTAGATGTAATCTAGGAAAACCATATGTACAGCACCAGTGCCTGGCAAATGGTAAGCTTTCAGTAAATGTTACTGATAAATAATAATGGTAATAATATATGTGCATATGTGGTCCTAAGATTGCCGTATATTACATTCATGCTCTTTGTATTGGTTCCTTTGGGGCAACTTTTTTTTCTTGAGATAAGGTCTGCTAAGTAGTTCAGGCTGGGCTTGAACTCACTAGGTAGCCTAGGCTGGCCTCGAACTTGCTTTGATTCTCCTGCCTCAGCCTCCTGAGTGCTGAGATTACAGGTGTGTGCCACCATACCCTGCATGGGGCAACATTATTTTGTTTGTTTGTTTTCATGGTTCTGGGAATTGATGAGCACTTTCTCTTTGTTCACACTCCCCTAGGTTCCTTTGCTATTGTTCACTCTAAATAGCCTTAGTTATTCGTCAAATCAAATAATGCTTCTGAGTGCCTAAATACAAGCCTACATGTTTACTTTCGGCAAACTAGACTATATGTGCTTGCCTACCTGCCCTCCTCTTAAAAAATAAAGAAATAATGAGCAATTGTGCCCATTTTATTAGATGAGCCTATGAGCTCTGTCTTGATTCTTGTCTGTTTTAGAACGAGCTGGTCGCTAGGCTAAACGTGCTTCTTTGAAGATAGGTAAGTTTTGTACAGGGCAGCCTTGAAGCATAGAAGATACTCAACTAAAGAAACAACACTTAGTGCCAACGCTGAGGGAAAAACAGGCTGCAATGGGACCATTATACTGAAAGTATGTTAGTGTGTTCCCGAAGTATTTTAACTCCTCCTTCAATGTAAGTATAATGTACACGTAGAAAAAAATGAACAATGTTATATATGGCCAAGAAAGCTCCCCCAGTAATGTGTTAGAAAAACAGACACCTGCGTAATCACTGGACAGTCAAGAAATGGCATAATGTCAGCCCTGCAGAAGCCTGGCCAAACCTTTCCTGTCTTTTGAGATAGGCACTGTGACTCAGTATGTGGTTATGCCTCTCCTGTCATACTTGAGATTGAATCTAGGGCCTTCCCATGGAACTACATCCAGCCTTTACAAAAAAAATTTTTTTTCTTTTTTGAGATAGTCTTGCTAAATTGCTTTGGCTAGGCAATCCTGCTTCAGCCTCCCAGAGTACTGGGATTATAGGGGTGTGCCACCACACCAGACTAGTCAACTTTTATAAATGTTCAGCGTGAGCTTTAAAAGAATGTGTAGTCTGTAGCATTTATAGAATACTATGCATATTCAGTAGGTGAGAGTTGTGGACAGAATTGTTCAAATCCATAACTTACTGTTTTGTTTTTTCTTTTTATTCTGTTTTTGAAAGATGTACCAAAATCCCTTGTGGCCATGAATTTACTTACATCTTCTTACATTTCTGATGGCTTTTTATTTCTTTTGAGGCTGTGTTTATATGTGCATACAAATTTAGATTGTATCATATAAATTTTGGTAAGCTGATTTTTTTCTGAAAGTTTTCCTCTTTTAGTTATTTTAGTATTTTACTTGTTGGCCTAAAGGCTACTTTTTCTAACGTTAATTTAGTAACCTACTTTTCTCTTGGTTATTATTAGTATTTTCCATCCTTTTACTTATAGTCTTCTGGAGCTTTATTTATTACTTTATTTTGGCTAACATAAAGTCTACAGAAAAATTCAACTGACCATATACCTGTCACTTAGATTTGTGAACTGAGATTCTGCCACATTTGCTTTGTCTTTCTCTAGATATGCACTCCTCAAACTTTCGATTTTGGAATAGTTTTAAGTGTATAGGAAAGTTACATCTGTAGTACAGTTCCTGTGCAACTTCC
Organism: Dinomys branickii; assembly: GCA_004027595.1. Lineage (NCBI taxonomy): Eukaryota > Metazoa > Chordata > Mammalia > Rodentia > Dinomyidae > Dinomys > Dinomys branickii. The sequence goes on along the minus strand of PVLD010019129.1, from coordinate 35,134 downwards.
CCGTTTCCCATTAACATCTTAGCATAACCTTGGTTTGGTTGTCAAAGCTAAGTAATTAACATTGGTACACTGGTATTAGTTAAAGTATAAATTCATTCAGATTTCACCGATTTTTCCACTGGTGTCTTTTTACTTTTTAGAGCATCCTGTCCAGGATACTCCATTGCATGAATATATTTTTGTAAATTAGAATATATTTTTAAAAATTTTCGGCTATTTGTCAGTTAGTTACAGATACCATGACACTTCATTTTGCAATACATTAATATATATCACTTAAGAACTAGGACATTTTATATATAATCTCAGTATTTTTATGCTTAAGAAATTTAACATGATAAAATAATATTAAGTAGTAAACTTTCCAAATAAAATTGGGTAATAAAATTTCCCCAGTGAATCATCAATGCGTTTTATTTTAATTAATTAATTAGTCTTTTTAAGATGGGGTTTCTGGCCTTGAGCTCACTTTGTAGCCCAGGCTGTTCTCGAACTCGCAGTGATCCTTCTGCAGCCTCCTGAGTCCTGGGATTACAGGTGTGTGCCACCATACCCTGCAACGTATTTTATTTTTGAACCCCTCAAGATCTAGCCAGAAGTAATTTTTACATTTTTTGGTCTGTTGATGTCCTTTCCTTTTATGACAGACTTTTTTTTGATGACAGAGATAGTTTTAAAAATTAACCCAGTTGTCATTAGGATGACTCTGTCTGGATTTGTCTATTTTCTTGTGTTTAGAATTGTTTAGGTTTTTTTGTTGTTGCTGGCTTTTTCTTTTTTCTTTTTCTTTTTTTTTTTTTTTTTTGAGACAGGGTCTTGCTTTGTAATGTAGGCTAACGTTGAACTCACTGTATATCCCAAGCTGGCCTCGAAGTCATAGTGATACTCCTGCCTCAGCCTCCTGAGTGCTGGGTGTACAGGTGTGAGTCACCTTGCCCAGCTAGAATTGTTCAGCTTTTAAAAATGAGTACTGTGTGGGTAATTTCCATTACATCATATGAGCATTCATATATTATAGATGTGTTCCGTCATTGGTGGTACAAAGTTACACCACTTAGTTAAAATGATGTCTTTGGGTTCCTCCACTGAGGTGCTTTCTTCAGACTTAAAGTCTTGAATGCTTGTCCTGCTGTCTCTCCTTATGTTTGAAATGTGGTCCCCATGGTGACTGGTATTTGGAAGTAGGGTATTTGCAAGGCAAGAGTAGGTTCTGAGGGCTGCTGCCGTGTGACTGAGGTTCATGTCTTGGTGAAAGAGCTGGTGGGGGCTCCTCTGCCTTTCTCCGTGTGAGGACGTGTAAGGGTACCGTCCTCTGAAGAGTGGGCCTTCACCACACCTTTGATCTTGGATTGCACAGCCGCCAGACTGTGCCATAAATGTCTGCTACTTATAAACCACCGGTCTAGGATCCTTTGGTATTGCAGCCCAGATGAACTATGACACCTGTTTTTAACCTGCTTTTACCAAATGGTAACGTTTGTGGATAATCTTTCTGTCCATTATTACATCGGTGGCTGTAATATGGTGAGTTTTTAAACATGATTATCGTGTCTTCTACAAGTACCAGGTATCATTCTTCTATAAGAGGAGTCTATAAATCAGAATTTTTTCTTTTATCTTCTCTAATCACTGTGGACTGTTGTATTTTTTTGCTTTTGTCTTTGATACATGGTGTAATCCATTGCCATCAATATTTTTGAATGCTCACGTTTTCCTAAATGAATCAGTGGGACCCCACTCACACTGGCTCCTGTGTCCTTTCCTTATCTCCCCATCAGACCTGGAGCATTTCTTTCTTAAAACGTAGCTCACTTTGTGTTTTTCTGTCTCAGAAGTGGATTCAGTTTTCAAGGAACTCCATTTTAATGGAGAAGGTATTAAGAAGCCAAGATCCAAGTGTTTTGTGTGCTTACTGCTACCAGACACATTGCTTTTTGAAGCCATTCTGATGGACAGAGCCAAGAAATACACATACCAATGGTAGAGCCAATACACACATGTATCTTTTAAGTTGTAATTTTACCGTAAACCACATGATTTTTTTTTTTTTTTGTCTTCTCCCCTTTTTACACAGTGAGAACTCTGGTTCTTCAGAACCTCACTATATATACCCAGTTAGTCTATTAGTAATTTCAGAATTACCATTCTAATACGACTACTAACAGATCCAAGTAGAGTTCACTTCTTCATGTTTTGTTAGGTTTTTTTAAGTTATCGTGTCCTTAAAGCATATCTCAGCAAGTAATACAGAGTGCTATAGTCAAATATTTCTTGAATTAATTTTTTCATATGTGCCTTAAGTATTTCTTGAGTTATTTTTAATGTGATTTTAATATAAAGTTGTTTCTTTTTATATTCAGTTTTATGGTTTGCTTTTTTTCAAAATCATTTGGTTTTTGAGTAAGCATAACACGTAGTCCAAAAGGCAAAAAACCACATCCATTCAGGAAGTCTTATTCTCATGGCCGCTTCCCACTGGGCAGCTAACTATTGTAATGAATTTCTGACTTATATTCTCCAGTTTTTATCAAATAGAAGGGCAAGTAATTTATATATACTTTAATTTTTTCTTATACGAACAGTAGCAGGATATAGCTACTTATAGAATTATATATAAAATCATTTTACACCTTTTTAAAGTTAACACTGTGGATGTTTTTCTACTCTAATGGTTTGCAGAGACCTCTTTTTTCCTCCTCTTTTTCTCCCCCGCCCCCTTACCTAATACTGTTGTAAAGGTGGACCGTAGTTTACTCAGCCTATCTCCTTAGTTCATTTCTAAGTATTTCATATTTTGTAGTAAGTGGCTTCGCATTTGTGTACTTTTGAGGTGTACTTTCAGATTAAATTTCTGTCAGTTGGCTCACAGGTCTGAGGTTAAATGCGTATGAGGTTCTGTTAGTGAATGCTGGGGCAAAGCATTTTAGGTGGAGGGAAAGGCAAGCACAACGGCTGTGAGATGGGCCGTTTGGCCCTGTGGCTGCTATGCTGAAGAGCAGCAAGGAGCCCACATGGGGAAATGGGCCTGGCCATGAAAGTGGGCTCTTCAGGGTCCTGTGTACTGTGTCAGAGCGGTGAGTTCGAGCACTGTTTGCTGGATTACCAGGTGATTGTGGCGCGCTTGATAGGCAAAGAACTCTTGCACTATGGCCTGGAATTCCCTATGTACCCCATGAATTTGGGATCTTCCTGACTCAGTCTCCCAAATACTGAGATTATAGGCATGCTCCACCTTAATGTCTTTGGACAGAATGCTCTGCCCCCAAAATCTACAGCATCAATTAAGTTTTAAACTGCTTTCTACAGGATGTGGTGGTGCACGCCTGCAATTCCAGCCCTTAGGAGGCTGAGGCAGAAGGATTGCCATGAGTTCGAGGCCAGCCTGGGCTACATAGCGAGACCTTGTCTCAAAATAAAAATAAAAATAAAAATAAAAAGTAAATTGCTCACTGGTATGCTGGAGCTTAACTGGTTATGTGGTAAAAAGAAAAAACACCAGCATAGGACAAGACCCTTGCTCCCAGGGGACTTAAGCAACTACAGGTGGTGGCTTGTTCCCCTGTCTCTTATTTCTTCACCACAAGGTAAGTCTGGAGTTGTGCTGTCCAGTGCTTTAGCCACCAGCCAGTGTGTCTACTTGAAACTTGGCTAATCTGAATTGAGCTGTGCTTGCTCTAACTGTAAGATATATTCCAGATGCCAAAGGCTTATTAGTATGCAAAAAGAATTAAAATATCTCAATAATTTAAAAATATTGATTATATTCTGGAATAGTATTTTAAATATATTGGGTTAAATAAATATAAAATTAATTTCACCTTTTTACTTTTTTAAATGTGATTTATAGGAAATTTAAGATTGCATATGTATCTCAAATGATGTTTATGTTAGCATGGTCTGGAGAGTTACAAAAGTGTAGGTTACACATTACTTCTGTTGAATCATATCAAGAGGTGTATAATCTTAGTTCGTTCCTATAGTAGTGACACTAATTTTAGGAAATTCCAAAATTATCTATATTAAGGATGTATTTCGATCACTTCCTGGATGTTCTATTGTAAAGATGCTTTTGTTGAAACTACTTCCACAGCTTCTATTTCAGGTTACTTTTTTTTCCTCCTTTAAAAAACCACTTCAGAACTTTCCATTGAAAAGATACATTTTAAGTACTTCTGGGTCTCTCCAGAGTTGATGCATATGTTTTTTCTTTTGCAATTAGAAATATGTGGAGTGATACTTTGATACTTTGAGAATATTCTGTTCCCAGTCTTTTTTAACCTAATAGTTTAGTGCCTGTCGAAGATACTTTCTTAATAAATAATTATGTTGGGGGCTATGCACATTGGTTTGCGTACACTGTCGTTGCTTTTTTCATAAATAATATTCTTCTGTACTCAACTGTTTTTTCACTCATGTTTTAAAAGTGAGAATTAGCTGTGTGGTATGTGGATGAGTCACTTTACACAGTAGGTGTTTGATTAGAAAAGTTGGATGCAAATGAAAATTGTAAAATATGGAATCGTGGCTTACATGTACAATGGTTGTTCATTCTCCAAAGGAAATGTACTGTAACTCTTTTAAATCTCGTTCTCACTCTTGTCTTATAACCTGACTTTTCATGTAGGACAGTTATTCAGCACATTACTCAGTGCATGTAATGTGCCAGGCACTGGTGAGCCCTTGCAAGAGACACAGCTGTGTTTTGTGTCGGATGCTTTGTGCACATAGGATGTCTCACCTAAACATGGAGTTAAACTTGGTGACAGTTGTTCTGGGAATGAAGGCAGGAAACTGTCCTACAAATCTTGATTTGGAAGGGTTACAGGCCTTTGCTAACAATCCTAGGCAAGGAAATGCTCTGAAGTTCAAAAACTGTATTATTCTGTATAGGACCGAAGTTATGATACTCCTCTCATCTTTCCGCTGTAGTTTGCAATTTGCTACTTGTATTACCAATTTGCTGCTCTCAAACTACTCTTACTGTCTTTCTAATGGAACCCTAAATTATAGTTTCAAATTCTACCCCTCTGTGCAATTTTGCCTAATGTTTGGTCCTCTGAAGACATTTCCCAGTGTTTCTGAGGTCCATCCCTCTGTGGAGCATGTCTTCGAGGCACACATTCGCGGCTTTTCAAAACAGTAGGGAGGATCTTACCAGCCAAGTCCTGCTTAGTTCACTAGTTTCCGTCTGGGCTGAGAAGGACCATTACTTTCTTGCTCTTCCATGAACATTTTCCCAGTTCATGGAAGAGCAAGGGATTCCTAGATGTTTGAAATAGCCTTGGGGCTTGGGGCAGCCTCCTGCCTGGAATTTGGGAAGACCACATTCCTAAGATTGCTAAGTATGGTACCTGGACAGGAAGATCTTCCTATTCCTGCTTTTGAGTAAGCTGTGATATTCTCATCTTGCTGAACTGCACCAGGAATCTAGAGATTTAAGAGAGGCCCCTGCTGCTTCTCAGGTATAGAATGACAGAAATCTGCAGCTTCTGTGACTTCTGGGGAAGACTGAGTGACAGTTACTCTTAGCTGGAGAAATGTTATGCTTGATATCTGAATGTTACCCCAAAGCCTCATGCGCTCGTAAGTGGGGCTTTGGGGAGGTGATTGGATCCTTGGGTGGCAATCATCAATGCACTTACAGCTAAATGTGAGGTTGGCTGGAGCCTAGGCAGAGGAGACGGCCCACTGGGGGCGCGGCCTGGGTTTGCCCCTTTCTGGCTCTTTCCTTCAGCTTCTGTTTCCTGACTGGCTTACCATAAACGCAACTCCTCTGCTATGCCACTGCGGCTTGGAGCCAGCTGATTCTGGCCAAGACAAAGTTCTCTTCTTTTAAATTGTGGGTGTTGGGTATTATGTCTCAGGTGCCTAAGACAAGGCATCTTAAAGCCAAGGGATTTTCCCACTAAAGATAAGATGTCTTTTAATTTTGTAAAATTCAAGCTGCATCTCTGGTAATGCATTTTAAACAGACACTTTATAAAGTCTTTCAAGTGATACAGTGTCTGTGAGTTATACAGCTATGACCTCAGGTTCTAGAATATCAAATCAGCATTCTTTTAAAGAGATACTTCACTTTAGATTGACCCTCCGTCTGGAATCAGCCATTTTATTGCCGAAGGGAAAAGGGCACCCGAGTGATAAGAAGACACTTCACCCCATGAACTGGTTCGGACGCTACTTCCCTAAGCGCTCCAAGGATGTTTCCTTACTCAAAACACACTCGCCTCTGCTGTTTCCACTGATCTCATCTGAAGATGGACATTTCATCTCCAACTTGAGGTAGAGAGTAGGATAATTTTGCCCCAAGCCTTTGCACTTTGGTTGGCATATGACACCAGTCTCTCCTCAGTTTCACGGAAAGGGAAACAGCTTGGGAAAAAAGTGACTGCAGACCTTTCTCATGTGTATTTGAGGAGGGGGCAGCTGGTTAGTCCTTCTGGCCTTGTGGCTGGTGAAGAGAACCGGCTCGGGTGAAAGGGTCTCTCCTCATGCTTAGCTTCCAGTGTTGCACCCTGGTCATGTGAACTTTATTTCTGGTGACTGCCAATAATTCCCACCCCTTTGAAATCAAAATGCAAGGGTTTGGCCTTGGTTAAGAATGTGAAATCATCCAGGAGGCCTGAGTAGAAGGCAGAATAAATTCTAAGTTTGGTAGGTTTGATTAAAGAGGAGAACGGCATGAAAACTTTAGGCCGAATTGGGTCCTAGGCCTGTGGGGACATGCAGTGGGGAAGGTACTTAGCTGCTGGGAGAGGAGGAGGATGGAAAAGAGGGGGCAAGTGTCCAGCTCCGGGCACTGTTGACCAGGCAGGAGACCAGGTTGTGAGTGGAGTCATCCTCCTGTTGCCCCACCCGTTAAAGCGGCCTACTACGGCTGACCAGGATTACCAGCTTTCCTAGTTTGCCAGGATGGGACTGGTTTTAGTACTGAAAGTTCCCCATCCTGGTGAAACCTTTAGTCCTGGGAAAATTGGGATGGTTGGTTACCCTGGCTAAGTTTTATAATGTTGAGGTAGCACATGACAACTGAAAAAGGGGCCCAGATCTCCTTTCTCCTTTCTTTGTTTTCAGGGAAGCAGACACAATGCCCTGGGGTATGTACCAGGTCCTGAGATTAAAATAATATCTGCCATTGATTGCAGGCGTACTGTGTGCCAAGTGTGTGCTCTTGGGTCATACTGGCAGTCAAAGCAGCTAGGGCATTTAAATCCAGTGTTATGGAACAGGAAGAGACCAAAGCTGAGGGATGTGACAAGTTTATGATGTCTAAGGTCGAATAACTAGGATGTAGCTGAAGCATGTTGGAACTTTAGTACCGCAATCTGAAATTTTTGCTTTTTCCACTAAATGAACTTATTTTTTTTAATTATTATTTTAAAGAGAAAAGACCAAAAGTAAAATAACAAAAACAAAGACAAAAAACAACACAAAAACTGTAACAACACGATACAGAATTTCAAAACAAGATGATAGGAAATCAACAGTGGTTGTTGTATTACTTACTGTTATCTTCAGAGTAGTCACTCAGATTACCAGATAAATGTATGCAAGATTGATCAAACAGTTAAACATTAACTGTAAATGAGCTTGTTTAAATGAACTTAATAAATGGATAAACTCTGACTTAGCCTAATACTGTGGCCAGCAGCTTCACCTTCTGTTTCCAAACTCATTCTTGTTCTTCATGGTGGCGTAAGATGCCACCTGGGGTCTGTATGTTCCTAGGATAACATACAGAAAGGCAGCCCAGCAAGCTAAAATAGCTACTTCAGTCTTATACTCGTAGCAACCCTTGATTCACCCTTCAGTCCTAACGGGAACTAAGTGCTTGGCACCAGCATGTGCTCAGCGAAGGGTAGATATGGTTGTGATTCTGACGTTGGCATCCGAGCACTGATCTGCAACTGAGATGTCTTAGCTAATGTATGTAAACTCAAATATTTTAATTGAAAAGTCACCAAGATTTAAGGTAGCAAGGAAAGAAATAATATGTGTCTCCTTGAATTTAAATATTAGGCAAACACTTTTCCCACCGAAGAAAATCTGTCCTCTTGGTTGTTTGATATGGAGTTGATAGAAGATAGGCTTCCTTGCCGTGATAAAAGCTGTTATGCACGTAATGCTAAGATAGAAGCAAAAAGTGCTGTTCTAGCCTGCCAGCTGTAAATAGTTTTTTCAGGGGAAAATCTAACCCAGGTGCTCAGCCCTAAAAAATCCTGAGAGATGAAGGAAGAAGTTCTCAATGGGTGGGAAGTGACGTGGAGTGGGGAAAGCCCTAGACTGTGGAGGGATACAAAAAGCTTGTAGGCCACCCCTGCTTTTATTTCATCAAATTCACACCAGAGACGTCTACATTTCCTAGAGAATGAGATGCAGTTGAAATCATATAGATCAGAGAAACTAGATATGAGGAAGACTCAAATACAACAGAAGAGACAAAATCCATTTGATCCATATTAGCAAATATTTACCATGTACCCAGGAGATTTTTAGGTACAGTGTGCTAGATGCCAGGCATGTAGGGAGGAGCAGTGCATAACATGCCCTCCTGGCCTCATGGAGGTCATGTGGAGGTGAAGAACTAACCCAAGTATAAAAGTAGTTTCCTCAGGGCCCATTTCAAGTATTCATAGATGTTTTAGGTTGCTAGGGCTGCTGTAACAAAAGACCACAGGCTGGGTTGGAAAAATAAGATAAATTCATTTTCTCATAGTTCTGGAGGCTGGATGTCTGAGATCACTGCCCAGCATAGTTGTCGGGTTTTGGTGAGTGCTGTCTTCCTGGCTTGGTGTGTGCTCACCTCACAAGACTATTTCGCCTGTGCAGTTGGGGAGAGGGAAAGGGAGGGAGAGAAGCAGAGGCAGAGACTGAGCTATGCCTTCCTTTTATAAGGCTACCAGTTCCATTGAACTAGTGTCCCACCCCTCTGAATTGATTTAATTTTACTTTCTATGAGCCTTGTCTCCATATATAGCCACACTGGGGGCTTCACAAATTCTAGGGAATAAAAGTCAGTCCACAGAAACAGGCTGTAACTCACATGAAAACATTAAAATGGGCTCTCTCTCTCCCTCCCTCCCACTCTTTCTCTCTATATAATATATAGAATATATATATTTATATATTTGCTTTTGAAATTATTTGGCTATGAGTAATTCACTTAATTACTAGCTGCTACTTCTGAGCAATCATGGATGCTTGGGAATTTTTTCAAAACAGAATTTCCAAATTGCTTTCAAATGTAGTAAAATGTGAGTTCTGCATTTGACAATTAATGACATTAACATAATGTTAAATTTCTGTGTTTAAGCATTGATTTGTAGTTTGCACTTTTTAACATTTTGGAGGCAATGCTCTTGAAAAGCTCGCTAGATCCTAAACATTGTCTGTTTGCCTAATGGATGTGGCTGGAGGGGGCTCATAGATGTACCCAGTTCTACAGGTGCTTATTCTACAGATGCCAACAGTTTATTAGAAACTGATCATCTCAAGATATTTTCTTTTTCTTTTTGGTACTGGGAATCGAACTCAGGACCTTGTCTTTGCTAGGCAGGTGCTTCTGCCACTGAGCTATATCCCCAACCCTCTACCTAGTTGTAGACAGATCACTGCCAGTACCTTACAGGGTGCGGTGCAGCGTTTCCCTTTCTGTGAGGTGCCTTCTCAGTGTGTCACTGGCACTTCACTTTGGGTGTATTCTAATCCTTTTCTTCCCTCCCAACTTCCCCCCCCCATCTTCATTGCCGTCTCCGCATACCAGCTCTATCAGAGATAGTGAAAGACTTGGAGGCTATTACAGTCACTATTAATGGTGTCTGCGTCTCCTGGTAATTGTTTATTCCATCTGAAGTAGGAGGCAAGTTCTTCATTTCTTCATAGCTCACCAGAGGTCAGGTACTGATTCTGTATGAAGCCAACATTAGACTGTTGCCCAACCCCAGGCTCATCCGAGGGCCCTTCTACGCCATTGTTGGCCCCCACATCTTCCATGAGGCGAAATGTAGCTTACCCCTCCCTGTGTGAACTACTCCAGCCATCCCCATTGTTACAGTTCTGGGAAATCTGACTTCCAGCCTCAGGAGGAGAGGGAAACACCCAGCTGCTGGGCCTTCATTCCCCAATTCTGAGTGATAGACAGTGGGAATATCCACTCCTCCCAGAGAAAATTAACCCAAAGTTATACTTTTTGATCTTATGAGGACAAGTCATATTACAACTTGATATCAAGATATACTGTGAATTGGGTATTCACTAAAGTGATAGCACGTGTTAACTTCTGTAGCTGAGTCCAGGTTTCCAATTCCTTGTCAGACTATCTTCCAGAAAGGTTCAAAACCCTTGGAAGGTAGTTCTCTCATTTCACCTAGTAGCCTGACGCAGTGGCTACAAGCTGCCTGTAATCTCAGCTGCAGCAGGAGAGTGCCAAGTTTGAGCCCAGCCTGGGAAATTTAGGGATGTAGCAAGACACTTTAAAAATAATAAAACATTTAAAAAGGGCTGGAGACACAGCTCAGGGCGAAGGGTCTGGGTTCAGTTCCCAGTACCAGAGGTGGGGGTGGGAGCTTACCTCACCTTGTTACACACACTTTGGGCATAGTAAACTAATCATGTGTCTTTCAATTGATCAGACAAACAAACAAAGAACCAAATAGGTTTTTTGTCTGAATGAACAGAAAGAAAGCATAAGCCAATTAACCGAAACCAATCTCCAGGAACTGGCATGATAGGATTTCAACTGAGGCCACTTAGTTTCCAGTGTGTGAACTTATATTAAGCACTGGAAAACACAGGTGTGGTTGACTGGGTGCTGAGTCTGAGTGACAGGATTTGGAATTATCCAGCAAAAATCACTGGAGAAGGTGTGGTTGAAGAGGAGGGAGGGAGATGCTGAAGTCTGGCTGGGCGTCCTTGGCTTCCTCTCTCTTTCTTACTGTTGTGCTCAAGTGTTATTCTGAACATCTTGGTTCCCAAGTTAATCATAATCTTGACTCTCCAGGAGCCGCAGACCCACCTGTCCCGTGGTGAAGCAGCCTGTCCGAGCCAGTAGCAAGACCGTCATCACAGCGATCGTTCAGATTGGCGGAGACTGGAACACTGGCCTCTTCAGTGTCTGCAGAGATAGGAGAATTTGTATGTTCCCCCTCCATTTAAGTCCCTCTTTACTGTTTTCTCTCCCAAGACATCAGTAAGTGAAAAACTACAACGGGCACAAGGAGAGCAATTAAATGGATTCAGAGCAACTGGACTAACCTTCCAGTGACTCACATTTGCTCCTCAGCTGGAAAAGTCTTGCTCTTCAGCAGTATGGATGCTTTCATAGAATTCAGAGATTTTGTAAATGACAAAAACCAGTGTTAGCAAAGATACACCAAATGGGCTCTTCTATCCTCTGGTGGGGGAGTGTAAATAGGTACAGCCCTCCTGCTAGATGGCTTAGCAATACGTATAGAAAGAAACTCAAGAGTTACGTAGATTTTTGACCCAATAATTGAGGTTTTTTACATTTGTTTTTCTTTTTTAAGGTGCTGAGGATCAAACCCAGGGTCTAGCACTGTTAGGCTGAGATACATTCCAACCGCAATAATTACATTTTAAAGAATATCGTCTAAGGAAAGAAACTGAAGAGATTTAGCAGGAAAGTTAAAAATTTTGGCAAAAGCCTTGAGCAACATAAATATTCAACAGGTATCGGGTTGATAATATCCCTTAGTTTTTGCGGGCTGATAGGTCTGAATCTCTCAAACAAATATATGGCAAAGGCTAAATAAAAGAGGCAAATGGAATGACTTCGGGGCTCCAGGAAGATCACAGCCCTCTCACAGAATTCAAGATTCTCAGGGCTAAAACCAAGACCTTCTCTGGGTCACCATATTTATTTAGTTATCAGAAGAAAGGAGGGGAGTATTCAAGAAGGGCAAAACCACTCAAGGACTTCTCCAAGTAAGGTATTAATCCACCCAGGAGTGAGATACCTGAGGCTATTGTCTTTATTTAGTTAAGATCAGATCCAGGTGTCCTTGGCTGTGATCTTGTTTTATCCTTTGAGGCTCTCTCTGGCTTCATCTGCCATTACTGGTCTTAGTAGGGATTAGTGACTCATAGAGGTTCACTTACTATAAGTCCATTGCCCATCTCCAGGCAAGGAGCCTAGGGAAATTTAGAGATGTAGCAAGACACTTTAAAAATAATAAAACATTTAAAAAGGGCTGGAGACACAGCTCAGGGTGAAGGCTCTGGATTCAGTTCCCAGTACCAGTACCAGAGGTGGGGGTGGGAGCTCACCTCACCTTGTTACACACACTTTGGCATAGTAAACTAATTATGTGTCTTTCAGTTGATCAAACAAACAACCAAGTAGTCTTTTTGTCTGAATGAACAGAAAGAGCATAAGCCAATGAACTAAAATCAATCTCCAGGAATACCCAATCTCCTTGTGGACAGATTCACAAGTAAACATGAAACATCAATTGATTAAGTCCTGCTCAGGGCTGCTTTGCAGTGGTCAAACAGAGGGTACCATATGATGAATTATTATACAGCCATGAAAAGTCAGGGTAGGATAACATTTAATGAGATGAAAGTATCTTCAGATACATTTTTAGGTTAAGGAACAGATTGTAAACTATGCACATTAGATAACATTTTTAGGGTGGTGTGCAAACATTTAGAAAAAAGTTGGATACAAATACAAATGTTTATAGCAGATGTCTCCAGATGGTAGACTAGTGAACAGTCTTCCTTTCTTTTCTCCTTTTCTTTTTTCCTTCCTTCCCTCCCCTACTTCCTTCTTTTTTTTGGCACTGGGTATTGAACCTAGTGACTTCTTCTGGAACTAACATCTCTAGGTCTTATTTAACTTTAATTTTTTATTTTGAGACAAAGTCTCAGCTTCCCAGAGTACAAGATTACACATGTGTACCACCACGCCTGGCCTCTTTATTACCTCTGAATTTCCTATGAAGAATGCATGATACTCATAACAATAAGCCCCATCAGAAAAAGAACCTTCAAGCTGATTGAAACCTTCAGACACCGAGACGACTCTAAAGAAGTACAAATAACACTGTCTAGTGGCACAGTTTCCCTCTGGGTTTTGAGTCAGAGCATACGGATTCAATTTTTACTTGAGGACACTGATGTACCCCTGGCACAACATGTCAGGAATCCACTCCAGGACCTGGTACTCTCAGCCTAGGGAGGAGTTGGCTCTTAGAATCTGTCCTGAAGAAAGTGGTGATGGGGTAATCATCTGACAGATGAAAGTCAGTCACAAAAATCTAAGAGACCCAGGTCTAATATTTTTGAAGAATATGGCTCTCTCCATCCTGTGGTGGCTTCTGAGAATATCTGGATTTTTCTAAAAGTATCACAGAATGGATTAGCCGGCGGGCTCTGAGTAAGTCCTCATTCAGTTGAGTGTTTCTTGTGGCTGTGAGCTCCACAGGCCTCTTACTGCTGCTGCTGCCCATGTGACTTCTGACCGGACCATGGTTGTCACTTTGTACCAAGGTAGACAGAAGGTAGACAGCTGGACATGTGGATGTCCTGTTCACGTTGGTATGTGGACCATTTTCTTTTAATAGCATATGGTTTGAACTGGGGAACATTAATGCAATTCCAGATAAAGCAAAACCTAGAATATAGCGTAGTGAAGAGAACAGATTGGTAACAGATACAGACCTCACCTTGAATGTCCCCTGTGCTTTTACTAGCTTTGAGCATGTTCTCTGGGTCTTCACTTTCCACTTCTGAAAGGAAGATAATAAAGGTGCCAACTTTGTGGGTTGTTGTCAAGATTAAAGCAAATAGTACATAGACCCCACTCTTAATACTAGTTTGAATCATATACTAGGGAGCTCTGGTGACAAGCTATACTACATTAATTAGTATTTTCTTAAAATGTATGTACACTTGAAACCTCTGGCATGACCTTATTTGGAAATAGGATGTTTGCAATGTGACCACCTGGATTAGGGTAGACAGGAGACAGTCTTCCCTAGACCCTTCAGAAGAAACCAACTCTGCCAACACCTTGATCTCAGACTTCTAGCTTCTAAAATTCTCCACTGAGAGAATAATTTCTCTTGTTTTAAGATGCTCATTTTGTGATATTTGGTATGGCAGCCCTAGGAAACTAATACACAAATAAATGTTAGACTTTATTAAAAGGCTATAGGGTAGCTCATAGTATCGAAAGATCAGCTGGAAACCAAGCTCAGAAAGAAGACATTGTTGCCAGAAACTTACTGACAGTTCAGTCAACATCAGATGTTTTATTCTTGTGTCATCCTGTCTAAGAACTGAGGTTTTAGTGGCAGCTACAGCTCAGTTTGCCTGGTTTAGGTCACATGCCCACTGCTTGTTGAGGTCTATCAGTATTGCTCACAATAATGAAGGGACAATTTCCTAGATTTACTCTTAGGGTGGTGTCACTAGCAAATCCCAACTAATACTACAATGTGCTTAGTGAATTTTAGCTATGAAAATGACTGTCACTCTATATCTTTAAATTATCCTTCAGCATCCTGACAGCAAAGAGTAGAGACGTCAGGCTTACACTGGATGCTGCAGTGATTTCTACATAGTCCCAAGAGCATCTAAAAAGCTGGTCAAAGAAAGGCTCATTCAGTGGGTGTGGTGGCACATGCCTGCAATCCCAGCACCCGGGAGGCTGAGGCCAGTAGATTGTGGCGAGTTCCATACCAGCCTGGGGTACATAGTGAGCTCAAGGCCAGCCTGCTGCATAGTAAAACTCTGTCTCAAAAAGACCAAAAAAAAAAAAAAAAGAAAAAGAAAAAGAAAAGCTCACTCCTCAACCATTTTTTTTTTACCTTAAACATTGTTTTACTGCTCAGCTCTTCTCTGCCCCCCATCAGTGTGATAGCAGTCACACAGAGTTTCCCGAGGATCCCCTGGTTGTCCATTTAAGAACCTATTCTAGTCACGAGGGGAGAGGGAAGGAGATGTGGAGAAATACAATATTCCTTACAACTGGGCGTGATTCGTGATGGAGACACTCTGGGTACAGCATTCACAGTGATGTTGAATGTTCTGTTTCCTAAGCAGACCCCATGTATAGATTCTTGTATGACTCTAGTTTAATTGGCACCGTGATTCTGAGGATGCAGTTGGAGTCTGGGTGTTCCACATCTTGGGCTTCTTTGCCTCCTGGTTTAAAAAGACTTTTAACTGTAAGTTACTTCATCTTCAAAGTTTCACTGTAAGTAAATCAGTGTGTGAGTAGTTGTGACAGACTTGGGAACAGAAGGAATCTTCTTTCCATGACTGTTGTATGCCAGATTCCCATCCGGGACATTTCTCCATCAAATGCTGAGAATTATCGCTGCATTTGTCAGCCATTAAGCAAAGGGTATATTATGACCAGCAATGATTTTCCATTTCTTTTTGACATTTTACATCTGCATTTTATCGTAATTATTTTAAAAGATTGTCCCCCTTCTTCCCAACTTTGTGATTTTATCTGAATTCATACTGTACTGACATTAGTAAATGGGTGTCTCTGTGCCCTTTGAATGTGCGAGAGCTAAATGTAAAGATGAAGCCAAGGTGAAATAAGGAGATGCTAAGTGGCCTTGTGGTGAGAGTGGGTAGGCTGCTGTGGGAAGTATTGTGAGGTTACTGCAAAGAAAGTTTATATGGATGTGTAATCTACATTGGTTTGCGATCAACCAATATTTACTAAATTCAAACGTATGTATTGGCACAAAATACATGTTACAGACATAATAGTGAATAAGGCAGAGATGATTTGTTTTAGACAAGGTAGATAAATCTGTAAACAAAATAACTGCAGTTGTGATAAATGTCATGAAAGAAATACACAGGGTACTAAAAAGGGAAATTATATTGGATGGGGTAAAGAACGACCTTTCCTGGACTCATTTAAACTCACCTGAAGGATATGAAAGTCAGCTATTGAAGTAATTTCTCTGTAGAGGGTGCTTATTAAAAACTTTTGAAATGCCCAAGGAGGGTGGAAGAAAGCAAGGCAGGATTTCCTTTGCTGGAGGAAGGAGGCATGAAAAGGGGTCAGACTAGATTCGTGTCCCCACACTGCACCTCAGGTAAACTGTAGACTCCCCGAAAGAGGGACCGTTGTCTCTCACTCATTGCTCTGGAGCTCACGAGGGCACCTGGCCTATAGGAGACACAGAGATATTTCCTGAATGACACACTGAAATGAATACATTGTAACCTTTATTATCATTTGCTTCTTTCTTTCAGGCATTTGATTGCAAGGCTCAGCCTTAGAAATGGAAGGGAGAGTAGAAACCAGCTGGCCTGGTCCCTTCTCTGTGTGCCCTAATCCCCTCTGCAGTAAAACCCGCACTAGCGAGACAACATCAGAAGCGCCATTGCTTTTGGAGTGAGCTGTGTGTTTTTCCAAATCATTTTGAATAGGTTATTATGAACATAATACAGAGTTCAAAATTACCCTTTTTATATATGAAAAATAGGCACTCCATCCTTTTTTCGGTCCACCCAGTTCTTCTCCCTCCAAACAACTATTCTTACTTGAGTCTAGACATTGTCTGTATGCTTATAAGGCTATAAAAATTTTTAAAACTAAAATAGATTTTAACTATAAACATATAGTCATTGTAAAAATAAAAATGCAAAAGATTATAAGAGAAGAAAATAGTATTCTGTAATTGTAACTTCTGGAAATTACTATTAGTGCATATAGTATAAATACATATAAAATTATAGAATTATAAACACACTCTGCTCCTTTGTTTTGTTTTAACAATACATTTAGTTTATTAGACAATCTCAACACATCTGGAGCTAATTTCTTAAATTGCTGCAGACATTCCACTGTATCATAGTTTATTTATCCCAAACTCCCAACTGATGGATATGTTTTCCAGAATCTTTGCTGTTCAAATAGATGCTATATGAATATCCTTCTACATATGTTGTTTTGCTTGTGTATATTATGTCTGTTGAATAATTGCCAAGGGGTAAACCTACGTGCAGGTTACATTTTTTTTTTAGATAATTGATTCTAAATTTTAATTATTTTTTCTTTTCTATTAAGTTTATTGGTACCACTTACATATATATAATTATGGCTTTCATCCTGGAAAATTTATGCCTGTACATAGTATAACTTGATTCCTTTTTCCGCTCCATTCTCTGCCCTTCAACCCCACTTCCCCTCTTTATTTACAGACCTTTGTTTCCATTTTATCCTCCTTTTCTCATTTTCTTCTTTTCCTTTCCTTCCTTTCCTTCTCCCTCTTTTGTGGTCCTCCTTTCCTTTTGAACAATTTTTTCCTGTTTCACAATATCTATTATACGTTTTGGTTCTTATTTGCACTTTCAGTTTCTCACACCAAAGAGACAATGCAATATTGACACATTTGTCCAATTTATTTCATGAAAGAGTATGGTGTCAAGGTCCATCCATTTAGCTATCAATGTCTCAAGTTTATCGTTCTTAGTAGTACTCCATTGTATAAAAAAAATCTTTTTATCCATTCATCAGTTGATAATCATTTTTTTATCCATTCAATCAGTTGATGGCCATTCTTTCTGGAGTGAGATGGAATCATTTCTTTAGTTGACATCTCTCAAGGGACCAGTGATGTTGAACTTTTTAAAAATACATGTTTATTTTCCATTTTTACTTCTTCATCTGAGAAGTGTGTATTCATCTCAGATGCCCATTTTTGGGTTGAGTCCTTAAATTTGGGGTTGTGATTTTTTTTTCAGTTCTTTATATGTTCCAGATATCAGTCTTTTGTGTGAGGAAAAACTGGTTAAATTTTTTTCCACTGTATGAGTTGTTTTTTAGCTCAGTTATTTCTTTTGCTGTGCCAAAGCTTTTCAATAAGATGAAACCCTAGTAGTTGATTCTTTGTACTATTTCCTGTGCAGTTGGGTTTTTTTTTCACCAAGTCTTTGTGTACACCTATGTGTTCAAGGGTTCTACCTATTTTATCTTCCAGTAGATTTAGTATTTCTATTTTAATATTTAGATCTTTGATCCATTTGACTTTAGTGCACAGTGATAGACATGGGTCTAGTTTTAGTCTTTGGCATGTGGAAAGCTAGTTTTTTCAGCACCATTTATTAAAGAGGCTATCTCTTTCAGTGCATGTCTTTGGCCCCTTTGTCAAAGACAAGATGGGCTGAGTGTGTTTGGAGTTGTTTCTGTGCCTTCTGATCTGTTCCATTGATCCTCAGGTCTGGTCCCTCTCCCTGTAGTGCCATGCTGTTTTTATCCCATTAGCTTTGCAGTCTAATTTCAAGTCAGGGATTGTGATAACCTCCTGCTTTGCCTTTGTTGCCTAGAATTGAGTTTGCTATTCTAGATCCCTTCCGGTTCCAAATGAATTTTAGGATTATTTTTAGTTCTGTGAGATATGCTTATGGCACCTTGAATGGGATTTCATTAAATCTGTATAACAATTTTAGAAGTATGGCTATTTTCTCTATGTTGGTTCTGCCTTCCCAAGAGTAAGGGATATCTTTCCATTTTCTGATATCCTCTTTGATCTCCTTTTTCAGAGTACTGTAGTTTTCAGTGTAGAACTCTTTTACTTCCTGTGTTAGACTGATTCCTAAATATTTCATTTTTTTGATGCTATTGAGAAAGGTGTTTCCTTAATTTCTCTCCCAGTGAGTTTGTTATTTATGTACAGGAATGCTATTGAGTTTTGAGTGTTGATTTGTATCCAGTTATAAGGCTGAATTTGATTATTAAATCTGCAAGTCTCTTGGTACAGTTTTTGGGACCTTCTGTGGAGAGCATCATGTCATTTGCAAATAATGAAAATTTAACATCTTCCTTCCCTATGCTTATTCCTTTTATTTCTTTCTGTTGCCTAATTGTTCTGGCTAATATTTCTAAAACTATATTGAGTAAGAATGGTGACAGTGGTCATCTTTGTCTTCTTCCTGATTTTAGAATGAAAGCTTTCAGTTTTTGTCCATTCAGTGTGAGGTTGGCTGTTGGTTTGTCATAGATGACTTTTATCAGATTGAGATAAAAATCATCTGTTCCAATTTTCTGTAGGTTATTTTTATCATGAATGGGTGTTAGACTTTGTCAAAAGCCTGTTCTGCATCTACTGAGATGATCAGATGGTTTTTGTCTTTGGCTCTGTTGATATGATTCATTACATTTATTGATTTGCATATGTTGAACTCCCCTGAGTTCTAGGAGAGGTTAAATTTTAATAGGTTCAGCAAAGTTATCTTCCAAAGTAGTTGTGCCAGTTTCCACTTCCATCTGTTTATGGAGTACCTATTTTTCTACAGCTGCTCATAATATACCATATTAACAAACTTAGAAATCACTGATATTCTTACAAGTAACAAATGGCTTCTGAGAGTGTGAATGTGCATTCTTAACGATATTGAGTAATTTATCATGTTTATTTTTGGCTATTTGTATTTCCTTCTTAGTGAGTTATCTGATCATATCCTGTGCCCATGTTCTTCTTCTTTTTTAATCTTTATATATTGATTTGTAAGAGTTCTTTTATATCTCTTTCTGGTGCCTGAGAGGCTTGTTGCAAAATTTCCTGCTCGCTAGTCGGGTCGCATCACCCTACTCCTACCCATCCTGTCTCGGAGTGGGACCTGTCTGCACTTTACATGTCCTTACTCCTCAAAGCCCAGAGCAGTAACACTGGGTACGGAGGATCTCTAAAACTGTGTGGTTTAGGACCACCCCACAGGAAGGAGTGTAGTGACAGTAGGAACACTGGAGTATCCAGTATCTAGCCTTGGAGTGTACAAATCCATAATCATCTTGGCAGAATAGATAAATACATAAGTATGACAACATATAGGTACTAGACTTTGGGACTCCTTGAATATAGATCTGGCCTCCGTGCTCATTAATAATTGTATGAACTTGGGCAAATTATTTAAATTTTCTGGAGATAGGTTTCCCCATTTGTAAAGTGAGGATAATCAGAGCACCTAACTTAAAGGATCATTGCAAAAATTTCATGAGTTGATATGTGCAAAGTGTTTTTAGAAGATCTTGACACGTAGTGAAGTTTATAGAAATATTAGCTATTATATAATCAAAGTTTGTTCTTAAAAGAAATTATTTTTTAAACTGTAGCTGAGTTCTTTTTCAAAATAATTGAATTTTGGGTGTGTTTTCTTCAATATCTAGTGGTATCTCCTAATGAACAAACAGATAACATGGTTATATGATAAAAAGATGAAAAGTAATAGCATATGAGTCACACACATATGGGGCAGAAATTCCATTGCACATAAACATCTTCTTTATAATATACTAATTAAGGTTGGTGGGCATTCTTCTTTATCAGTCAGAGTGGTGCAGATGAGATTGTGTAAATACAGTTATTAGTCACTTAGTTTGCCAGATTTACAATTATGCAATTTTTGATTAATTGTTGAATTTGTAAGGATTTACAGTATTTAATAATCTACATATAAAGTGTGATTTGATTGATTTTTATATGCCATTGATTTCAAATTCTCCTACTTGCGGGTGCACACAGAGTGTATACACTCTTGAATTTTACCGTGTCATTTGTTGACCAAAAAGCTATTGATAAAATTGTCAGTGCTGAGTGTGGCTTCCTGATTACCCTGAAATTTTTAAATAATGTGGAGTGAACATCACAGACTTACTTAAGGAGGAACTGTTTGCTTGAGGCCAAATGATGTCTGTGGTAGATGGTGTAGTGATTACCCGTGATTGCTGAATGGATTAAATAGATGTCCCACCACTGCTGCTCCGCTGAGGGCCCTGCTGAGGGCATCTCACGGACTGGACCCGCCCCCACCCATAGCACGGCGACGGGGCGGAGCCCGGCGGTCTGCTGTGAACATAGGTGCTTTTCCACCTCTGACCTTGGCAGTTTGTATACACCCATGTACGTTATAGTATAGTCTGAGGCAGCTATATCTCTTCCCAAGGCGAGAGTCCAGGGGTATAGATAAACCCAGGAGTACAGTTATTATCACAGGGAAGATGACTGATTGAGTGGTAGGGCAACGGAGATGAGGGAGGAGAAAAATTGAATGATCAAACGGGCCATCATCTGTAACTGAGTAACAAAGGTGAAGGTAACATTATGTAGGACAGCATCCAGAGCTAATTCCCTTCTATGTTCTCTATAATTCTGTATTTCCTCAATCATTTTTGTATTAACAGAAATGAAGATAACTATATTATACAGCATCCAGTGCAAATTCCCTACTATCTTCTCTATAATTTGGTATTTCCTTTAATGTTTTTGTGTTAACTAATGTGAAGATAACATTATGTAATACAACATCCAGTGCTAATTCCCTACTATATTCTGTAAAAAAAATAAAATACAAAAATAAATAGATGTCCCATTCCTTGGAGAAACACAGGCTGCTCTCCCTCCCGAAGCTTTCCAGTCTTTTGTAAGGTGCAATACTGTACCCGTTATGTAAAGTTAAAGACATCCAGAGTTCTGGAGTGTCCCCTGAAGGGTCTAAAATGAAAGCCTTCCTAGCTTTGTGCCTCCCTGTCCCGGAACTTGGGAGAGGAACTTTGCAGTGCTGTTGGAGAGGCAGGGAAGGCAGAGACAGGCCATCCACAGGAAATTCTTCTAGGGTGCTGGTGTCATGGTATGTGGGCCTTTGTGAAGCTATAGTAACTACCACTTCACACTCCCTAGAATGGCTAAAATACAGAACACAGACAACTGCAAATGTTAGCAAGGATGTGGCCCAATTACAACACTCACACATTGCTGGAGTGAGCATTTTGGAGAACTATTTGTCATTTCTTGTAAACTTAAATATATATCTGCCTTATGACCTAGCAGTTCCATTTTCAGGAGTGAGAGCAAAGTCAAAGCATATATCCCCATAGAGATGAGTATTCAGAGCAGTCTTAATTATAATAGCAACAAATGCAATAAGCAATCATCTATTAGTAGAGAATGGGTAAATATTTTGTGGAACAGGCATGGGATACTACTTAATAACAAGAAAAACTACAGGGTCACATACCAACATGTGAATCTCAAATATAGCATGCCAAACAAAAGAAACTAGGTGTAAGTAAATATGATTGCATTTATATGAAGTCCAGGAAGAGGTAAAATTCACCTCTTGGAGTACAAATTAGAACTGTGGTTCCTTTGGGAGTTGGAGCGAGCTAGCACTGACCAGAAACGGGCTCAAGGAATTCTGGGTGAGGGCAGTGTTCTACACATTTGGCTACTTGGGTGAATATGATTGTTGAAATCACCCAGCTGGACACTTAACGATGTGTGCATTTTCCTATGTATAAATTTGCCTTAACAAAATATATATTGAAAACATTTCTTAAAGATGATGGTTAGCCTGATATTTTTGCTGTCTCATAGCTTAATTATTTGCATTCAGAGGATCTTTATCTATGGTGCATTAATAGTTTCCAACAGATCCTTGAACTCCATGAAATTGAATGCATAATTTTGCATGCCTATGTGCACATACATTTCTTTTCCCTCATGAAGCAAGTTCATAATGGTCATCATATTTTCAAAAGAGTCTGTGACCCAAAACATATTTAGAACCTCTGTGTTAGAAGGTTCATGCAGAATGTTTAGGAAACCATTTCAGTAGCTCAAGATGAGTGAACTAATAAGTGACAAACTGTTTCCAGTTTACATTTAAGGGACCGAGCCCTGATCATCTGCTGATTCAAACTGACACATATCAGTGGCCCCATGAAACTAACAAAAATTAGAATAACCTTCTAGTCTGAGAAATAGAATAAAATCCTGTTAAGAAGAGAAGGTAGAATCAGTGTGCCATCAACAAACTTTCAATTATATTTATAAAAATGTTATTCAAGGATATGCTATATACTGTGTCTATTTTAAATGCTGAAATTAGATTAACATAAGAGAAGCAACAATTATGATTCAAAAATTATTTAACACATTTCTCTTGATGGGAAAAAGCAATTACCATAGTCAGTGCTAACAGAATTGTATCAGGTTCAGCTCTACCAGTTTAACAAAAGGAGACAATTTTGATGTGATCCAGTTATGGCAATTTTCACATGATGAGTTTGTGAATTGGTTATTCATTCTCAGTCCCTAATTGCTGGGAAATAATGCTACATTACAGTGATGGTGTAGCATTATAAATGTTACTTGTGATGTGAAGTTGCTCCCTGAACATCTGACAATCTTGCCTTTCTTCTCTGTGGTTATCGACAGGTTTTTGTGGTCTGTTTTGTCCATTGTGTCTCGAGTGTGACATTGCCAGGCATTATGGAGAATGTCTCTGTTGGCCATTGTTACCTGGGTCGACGCTTGCACTGCGAATTGGCACCAGAGAGAGATATAAAATACAGGTAAGTGCATTTGAAGTACATGTGAACATTGATGTCTATGAGAACCTAAATGGCATCCAACCCATGATTTTCCAGAGAGAGAAAGAGGGAGAAAGAGAAAGAGAGCTTAAAGATACCATAGTTAATGGTGAGCTTTGGGAAAGGAAATTTTTGATTCCATTCTTCAGTAGGAAGCATGAATTAACTAAAATGCTGTGTTGTGCAGGGTGTTTCCAAGAGGAAAGTTATACTGCGAATTGCTGGTCAGTGGGCTTGGTCAGGTCACTGGCCAAACAGTGCACCCTGAGGTGTGCTTTGATGAACTGTAATAGGAGGGGGTAGCTGATTATTCTCAACCCCTAAGGCAATACAGATTACCTCATACCTACACAAATAAAACCATACTATCCTCAGTTTTTTATTATTTCAAGAGAAGATGACAGATGGAATTATATAAAATTTGCCATATTATACCAAATTATACAAAGTTTACAAAGCCTGGAGGATATACTTGGGAGGTCTGACTTAAAATATAGCCTATGTGACACACCACAGAATACACTTTGCAGGTTCCCTGGGGGTCTTTGAAGGAGTCATATAGTCAATTTCCAGCTCAGCTGAAACTGAAGTACAAGAAAAGTTGGGGAGAGACAGGTCATGCATATTAAGATATGGACAGTTTTAAAAAGGCATCTCTTGCCAGGTGTGGTGATGCATGCTTGTGATCTCAGCACTCGGGAGGCTGAGGCAGAAGAATATCTCTAGTTCAAGGCCAGCTTGAACTAAATAATAAGACCCTGTCTCAAAAAAACAAAAATAAAAAGGTGTCTCTTTATACACTTAAGGGAATGATCTCTGGATATGTAATTAAGTAGAAAAAAAGGGCACAGGAATATACATCTATTTGCATCCAAAGATTACATATCATATATGATATATATGCTTATATGGACATAGAATTTATCTGGAAGTGTGTAAGAACAGTTGCCCCCAGGCAGGTAACTGGAAGTCTGGGGCCAGCTGTAGAGGAGGATTTACTTTTTATTTCCTATCTCTTTTTACTGTGTGAATTTTGCACATATTACCTATGTCAAAGAAATAACTCTCAGGTCTTAAGAGGAAAAAACTCAAGGTATTAATTGGTTTAATATGGAGAAATTATTGGTTTCAAGAAGAAGGCCCCAGTCCAGAGTTTGAAGGCAGGCCTCTGAATTGTAGGTGCTAACCCACCCCTGAGCCACTTGGCACATAGCAGCCGCACGTCCTGCACGGGGACTTAGGGTGATGGTAGACCTTAGAAGCAGTGGGAGGGATGAGCCATCAGGTCACGTTGTGAGGTTCCTCATGTAATGGAAATAGGCCTGTTACAGTTTGGACAGATTGGAGACCCTGCTTTTGCCCTAGGGCACCTTGTGCGAGGACTGGCTGGTGGTGTACTGCTGTTGGCCATTTTCTGTCTGTCAGGTGGCCCGGGAGCTCAAGATGAGAACCTCCCAACTCTACGAAATCTGCACAGTTCCTTCGACTGAGGATACATTGGTTTGACATCAAGATACCGCCTCCTGCTCACACCCTCACCCATCTCCTCTCAAACCCCTCTTGGAGAAAGGTTGTTTTTCTTCATAAATTCTCACTGCAACAGTAGGAAAATAAATGATCCCTCACTATAGCCTCTACTGTCGTTCTTTCTTTATTAGTCCCTCGATGAAGGAAGATTTTAGTGTTTGTCTGAATTTGCTGTTCCAGCCCAGCATTCCATTTCACCCCAGAGTTTTGGAAGGGCACATTTTTCACCAGCTTTCTACTGCCAGGCTTCCATGAAGGATGTCTGGGAGGCTTCAAGAACCGTTCTGTGGCCTTCTATTGCCAAAGCAGTTCCCCCAACGTGTCAATGTCAGCAGCCTGCACCCATACTGAGCACCTGGTGCCTCTGAAAGATCTAAGCCCCCCCTCCTGTTCTTGTCCTGGCTCCCTCTTGGTCGCATAAGTGTGAAAGTCGAAGGTTGGTGCTAACCTTGAACACCTCCCTAATACCTGCAGTCTACTTGCCCCAGGCTTGCAGCCGCAGGTAGTCACAGTTTTAGGTTGAATTGTGTCTCCTGCTTTTCCCAAACCCCACAAAAAGGTACCTGTGACTGTATCCTTATTTGGAAATAGGGCCTTGCAGATGTAATCAAGTTAAGATGAGGTTATTGGGGGTGTTGCTAATCCAGTGTGACTGGTGTCTTTAGAAGAGAAGAGAGAGAATTACGGACACACAGAGGCAAGATGTCCAGGTGAAGACAGGAAGAGGCTGGAGCTACACTACCACAAGCCAAGGCATGCCTGGGGCTGCTGGGGGCCGGATGGACCAAGGGAGCATCATCTCCCAGAGATATTTAGGAAGCACGGCCCTATCCTTACCTTGATTTTGGATTTCTAGCCTCCACTGTGACAGTTTCTGTTGTTCTAGCTACCCAGTTTGTGGCAATTTACTACAGCAGCTGTAGGGAGCTAATACAGCCCAGTGGGCAAATGGAATAGCACTCTGGTTTTCACAGGCAGGGCAGCACAGAACAGAGCTGAAAGGCCCAGGTTCTGGAGCAGAAAACCTATGCACAGTACTAACTGCACAAGTATAGGGAAATTTCTGAGCCCCTCTGATTCAGTTTCCTTAACTAATAAAGGAGGATAGTGATTGTACTGACATTATGGGTTGTGAGGATTATAATAAATCAAGACACTTAGTACAGTACCTAGCAAGTAGCAAGGATCAGTAAATATGTGCGATTACTATTTTACGGCCACCTTATATTTGTAGCATATTATACTGGTTTTCCATTTACAGTTGGAAAACAGGTACAGATTTTTCTCTCAAATTAAATTTTAGATCAAATTTTAGAGTTAGTTAAAATAAGAATAGTAAATAAATACCATAGCTGGTTGATGATATGGCACACATTATCGGGGTGATAACACACTAATTTTCTGAGCACTTGTATGTGCCAGGCACTGTTCAAAGGACTCTGCATGTTTTAAGACATTTAACCCTTAACGTCCTTCAGGAAGATGCTATTGCAATTCCATTTTCCAGAAAAGGGATCTGAACCACAGAAATGTTGTTTTTTTTTTTTTTTTTTTTTTTTGCGGTACTGGGGATCGAACTCAGGACCCTGCGCTTGCTAGGCAAGCGCTTATTCCACTGAGCTATATCCCCAGCCCACAGAAATGTTAAGATGTAGGCTCTGCCTACAGCCACAGAGCTGGTCATGCAAGCAGGCAGGCACTGCGTCCTGTGCTCTAAGCTCTGCTCTAAGCAGAAGACAGTTGGCCAAGAGGCTTTTTAGGGCCATGTGGTTGTACAGCCAAACTCGTCTCTGTACAGGTGTACTCATCCAGAGTGAAAGCGCTACTTGCTGTGGCCCTCATTTCCACCACAACTACTTTTGGAGATTCAGAGCAGCTATAGAGAGACAAACCCCTTTGGGAAAAATTAAATGCTCAGTGTTGACATTTAATCTGTGATTAAGCACTGTCCTTTCCTAATCAGCTAAACTGAAACAGCAACAACAAAGTCTAGCAGACAACTCTGTTAAATGAAAATAAACCTGTTTTTGTAGTTTCATGCTAAGACACATTTTGGGTTTCACAAGCTCATAGGTGGGGGAACAATACACATTTTTGGCAAAGGAGGCTTGGGTAATCTGCACAGTTGACCCTTCTCTGCACAAAGAGCAGATAGCAGTTCGTGCACAAGTCTCAGCATGCTTCCCTTTGTGGCAGACATAAAAGTTGTGAACTGATGCTTCCAGCCAGGAAGCGCCTTTCCTCTTTGCTGCTTCTGATCAGTCTCAGTGGCACATGACAAACAGCACTGTATTGGAGACACAAACCCAAGCAAGTTCCCCAAATTGCACTCTGAGAGCATTGCGTCTACCACAGAACAGCAGACAGAGAATTCATATGAGGAAAATGTATGGCAAGGTGGTTTGGAAGGGAATGGCTCAGGGCCAGGGCTTCTGGTTTTCTCTAGGACACATCAAGTCCAAGAAAAAAGGGTTTGACAAAAATATGTGGTCCCCAGGACAGATATTATCTAGTACTAGATGTTTGGGTGAGAGACAATATCATATCAAACATCACACTCACACAGCAGAGAACGTTAAGTGGTTCAGATCTGAGAGTTACCCACCAGGGAAGTTATATTCTGTATATTTTTCTTCTTATTAGAAAACTCCTTTTGGTTTTTTAGGATGAAAAACGTGAAACAAATCTCTGATAACTCCATGTGGGCGAGCAAAACGAAAACATGCAACAGACCTTTTAATGTAATCTGTACAGATTGGTACACACTACAAACCAAGGGACAAACAGCAAGCAACTTCCTGAAGTTCTTGGCTGGCAGTGAAATATCCTAAGGAAATAAGCACCCTTGGAATGCTCTGTTTTTGGAACACAGGTGTCGAAGCTTGGAAATCCTTAATTGTTCACTTTCCTGTGAAGTAATTTTTATGTTTATGTATTTCACCTTTGTAAGGTTTATTTGTATGCTATTCCATGATGGCTAGTACATTGTACCCTTCTCATAAACATTCACAGACATTAATTTATGACTCTTCTGGTCTATTAAAAATACTGTCCTTAGGAAAAGTAAGCAGAGATGAGAGAATCTATAACTTTTCTGCTTAGATCTCTACAGAGGAGTGAAATTTTCCCCCATCATTTTCTTCATTTTTCACGTAAAGAACACCACTCCCCTTGACCAAACATAGTCATCAAGAAGCAACAATTTGAGGAGATGAAACTCTGACTTCCTGCTTAGAAGACTGTTCTAGGGTAAATTTCTGGGCTGACTTCATGGTAAGCATTCCAACTCATCCTTGCCAGCTGCCCCACCCGCACCCCACCCCACCCTCACCCTTTTGATGCACGACCCTTTTGGACCGTGTGCCAGAAATGAGAGCCCAGGGATGAAAGCTTTAGAAAGGAGGAAGCTTTTCCTAAGCTTCTGGGTTTAGCTAGGAAGAATTCATTTTTCATTTTGTTTTCTAGAAAAATATTGGTTTACTGGCTAAACAGGTTCAAAGAAAGAGCTCGGTCCCAACGAAACTCTCCCTTATGAGTCACAGAAAGTTCCCAAAGACTTAAAAAAACAGCATGTATGAAAATTGAGGGGGTGCTTTCCAGTTGTTCAAATTGTGAGAGGCGCAAGTCAGGGGAGATGGAGACAGGTAAGAAGGCCCTGAAGACAGGCTGTGTGTGGTTACGGTGGTTGTCAGGAGCTTCTGGGGCTAAACATGACGTGAACCCCTTACCCCTGCTCCAGGATTTATTTGGCACCCTGCCTACACTTAATTTTTTCACCTATCACTGTAGAATTCTATAACTTTACCTTGGAAAGTAAAAATCACTGAAACCGGTGTATGGGTGGGCGCTAAGGCCTTATGATAGTAACAAAGAGATTCCAGAATTTGAAAGCAGCATTCCTGTATTGATTGCTGTTGAGGCTGAAGAGTGACCAATCTGAGCTCCTCCCAGAGGAAATGATACTAACCTTTAGATACAGTAGTTCAGAGAAAAGAACGACTGACAATTAGCAGCACAATCTCTGACCCCATGCGAGAGGAGAGGGTGTCATCTTCGAATTTTCCCTTGCGTGGTCCAGCCGTACCTCTTGCTTCTCGCCCACCATGCTGGCAGATAGAGCTAACATTCTGGGGCTTCTGGTTTCTTAGCATCGCCTTCTCTCGCGGTTAACCAAAAAAGGCTGTGGCTAACAGGCAGAAGTTACTCATCCCTACGAAAAGTAGGGGCAAGTTTAAGTCCTGCATGTGACAGCTTCATGCGGGAGAAAACTTTCTGTAAGCACAAAATACAGTCCTTACTCTGATTATAGTTTGCTGGTGCTTGCTCCTGCTTACAAATGAGGTGGATACAAAAGCAGGATACGTCAGTGTAAAATTAAGATCCAGAACTTTAAAACCACGGACATATCCCAGCGATGCTGCATGCCTGTTGTTATCTTTGGAGGGTGGGCTGGCATATGCTTTAAAAATATGAAATTCTTATTAATGTCTCATGACAGGGGAGATAAAAATATATGTCCAGAAAGTTTTAGAGTATTTGTGAGTTTTATTTCTCTGTACAATGCCTCTCTCAGGTTCGCACAAGTGGTTTAAAAATTGCATTTAAAAATATATATGTATATATATATATATATATATATATATAATTTTTTAAAATCAGTAGTAGAATGTCTTCCAGTGGCTTGTTTTTCATGACAACCTATTTATAAATATAAAAAGGAAGCACAGTTATAGCTGATTGTATGTCTTCCCACTTGAAAGAGCCTGCCTGTAAGCGCTGTGGTCTGTGGAGCATGTCTTAAAACACCATGGATTTTTCTTGTCTGAGACTTTTTTATGCGGCAGGTCCTTATTTCCTTAATCACTATAGTTTAGTAGGTACCCCCTGGGTCAGAAAGTGGGGGCAGGGAGGAACTGAGATGGAAAAGGAGGAGGAGGTGGCAGAGGGAAGCGGGATGCTTGGTGGGGTGTCAGGGATGAGGCGGGGTGCCAGGGGACTCTCTGGGTCGAATGCCGAGAGAAGACTATCACGTCATCCTCTGCCTTGCTCTAAGTCTGAGCTAGACAGGGCAGGCACAGAGCTGGAAGGCATTGAAGGTTGGTCTTTTCATTTGTTAGTTTGGTGCTGAGCTGTGACAAATTGGCAAGAGCGAGTTTGGTTTTGACAGCAGGGAGGACCAGGAGGCCTGGGGGAGTCTGGTGTCCACTGCCACAGCACAGGCCCTGCTCCCTTGGCCCCTCCTGGCCCTTCCGTCCTTTAGTCCTGGGGGTGATGACAGCGAGTCTTTCTCCTGTTACCTCTGTCTCGGAGGCCAGACGGTTGGTATTCCTGTGTCATTCCTGATGTTTGAGGAAGGCCACAAACTGTTAGTGACCAGTTTCCACCCACGCGGACTGTTCTTGTCAGCACCCTGGTCCTTTCCAGCTCTTCCTGAGTGATTTTCAAGGCAGGCTCTGTCAAGGCGAGAAAGGTTTTAGATTCTTGTGGGAGAAGCGTCCTGGGAAGAACTATAAGTCTTCAAAATTCTGAAGCCTTTTGTGGAGGAGGTTTTCTTTTTCTTCTTTTTTAAAAATAACAGATGCTGTGTCCTTCTCCGTCCAGCACATCGGAAGGTACGCTGATGTGGTCTCTGGTTCCCAGTGCTGGTATATTAAGTTTGGCCTTGTAACTAAGGTGGTGTCTACCAGGTTTTTCAACAGTAAAGTTGCAATTACCCCCTTCGCGATAAGTATTATTCGAGGAGATACTCTGAAGCTTTTCAAGTTTTCATCCGCTAGTTTTAACACCTATTGATAATTCTTCTCTGAACCAATATTACCATCCTGGTTTCCAAATGGTGATTTTTAAGTCCTCTCAATCTCTCTGCACTTAGTATTTGGCATTCTATTGCAGCAAAGAAGAGCTTTCCTTTCTTTCTCGCCTATTTATATCAGGATGGACCCAGGGTCTCCTGCATCAGCTGTGAAATAGCAGACAAATCCAAACTGAGAGGCATTGTGTAAAACAAGCGGCCTACATTCTTCAAAATACCAAGACCATGAAGAACAATGAATTTTAAGCAAGTGTTCCAGATTAAAGGAAACTAAAGAGAGATGACAATTACATGCAATATGTGGGGCTGGAAGGGATCCTGGGCAAGAGTTTTGCACAAACATTTTCTATAAAGGAAAATAGTAGGAAAACTGAAAAAAATAGTAGGACAACTGAATATGATCTGTAGCCTACTCAGTAGCACTGTATTAATGTTGATAGATTTTTCTAGTTGTGTGTGGTTTTATAAGAACCCATTTTTATTTTTAGGAAGTGCACCCCAAAATGTTTAGAGCTAAATGGGCGTTTGTTCTTCAACTTACTCTCAAATGGCTCAGGAAAAAAATCAACATGAGCATAGTAAAATGTTAACATTTGGGAAACCTAGCAGAAGGGTGCACGGGAATATTTTTGTGCATTTTTAGCAAACATTTATGTAAGTCTGAAATTATTTCAGAAATAAGAAATTAAAATTCATGAGCTCCCAGAATTTCCCTGAGGCCTCGAGTATTTTATTTTCATTACCAAACTCAGCCTGCATCCTGATGGTCCCCACATATGTGACCAGTGTGCCTCCCTCTCTGCCCAATCTGCTGTCCCTTTTCCCTTTCTTAGACTGAAGGTATTCATGGGAAATGCAAATGAACACCTGCGGTGGCCGGTGCTGGGGCCGTGGGTTTGAGGGA
The DNA here is from genome assembly GCA_004027595.1 of Dinomys branickii. Classification (NCBI taxonomy): domain Eukaryota; kingdom Metazoa; phylum Chordata; class Mammalia; order Rodentia; family Dinomyidae; genus Dinomys; species Dinomys branickii. Next base: position 3,523 of record PVLD010019129.1, on the reverse strand, counting down.
GGTGGCGGGAGTCAGTTGCCCTCCATGGCTTTGTTGCCAGTCCTTGGCTTTTGGCCTTCTGAGTGCATATAAAGTCCACAATGACCATGCAGAAGGAGGAAGGAAGACAGCTGGAAGGATGATGGAAGATTGGTCTGATAAAATGTATTTTTTCTGTCTTTTATTTTGTCTTTTGAGACAGGGTCTTGCTACGCAGTTCAGGCTGCCCTTGAGCTCACTTTGTAGCCCAGGCTGGTCTGGAACTCACAACGATCCTCCTGCCTCAGCCTCCGAGTGCTGGGATTACAGGACTTTTAGCCACCACGCCTGGCTAAAATTTCTTTTATTTTAGTTATGTATTTATTTTCTGTGGTACCTTTCAGGTTTCTGATAAAATTTACTAAGACTTGCCTTCTAATTCCCCAGCCTCAAAGTTTGTTTACAAGTGAGTTCCCACGAAAACCCAATAAGAAAGCAAATAGGTGAGTTTCCCATTCCTGTCTGATTTCCTTCATCTGGAGGTTGATTTCTTTTCTACCCAGTGACTTGTGCTGAAGAAACAGGCTTTTTTTTTTTTTTTAATTTGAGGAAATGAATAATAATTACAGCTTCATTCTTTGGGTCAGATTTGCAAGCAAGCGTGTGGGAGTCTTACCGCATCAGTACTAGGAGTCTTACCCAAAGCTCCTGTCTCTGAGGGCAGAGCTGTGATCTAGCTGCAGAGTACTAGAGAGCGCAAGCTTTGAAGCAGACAGCCCCCTCCACCTCAGGACTGGGGTCCTCTGAGCTCTCAGGGGCAGAAGCGCAGAGCAGCCAACAGGGAGTGAGCGCTGGCTGGGGCTGCCCTGGCTGCTTTGCATTTTCCGTAGCAGATGCAGACTTGGATACAAAGTCCACGATGACTGGGAGGGAAATCTGTGGCTCACAGGGTCAAAAAGTCACAGGATTTGGAGACATCCTGTCTTCACTGCATGAGACAATGCGAGCAGCAGTCTCATGTTTTTTTTTTTCAATTCATGAATTTTCGCCTTGAAGGAGGAGAAGGCCCCTCTTCCACAGGTCCAGCCTCTCTTCCTCCTTCCCGGGGCTGCGCCTGTGCTGACACTGGGCATCTGCCTGGAGAGAGGGGCCAACTGGTCCCCGTCTCAGAAATGGCTGCTTCGATCCGCACATCAGTCCTGGTGTTGGCAGCGGGGAGAAAAATGTGCCTCTGAGACCAAAGGCAAGGTTATTTGAGATTACTGCCTCCGGGCCCGTGGGAATCGCGGTGATTTGTCGGAACTCTTAACTACATTTATGAGATGTGGTGGTGCTGCCGCGAGTGCTGGGGCAGGGAAGTAATAAGGAGGTCACGCGTGGGAAGGTGGCCGCCACATTCAGCTCTTGTTCCAGGTTGTGCTAAATGATGTAGAAAGAACTGTGACTCTTAGAGCGACTGACATTTTAACAGGCACCTGAAAACCCCGCGAGTGGGAGATGCGTTTTCCCAAAGCCCGCGCTGCGCAGGGCTGGGAGTCAGCCCTTATTAGTGCTGTGCCTACAGGCCAGCGGGCTGAGGATCAGGCAGCTAATAATTCTTTGTTTACCTTGCGCTCAGAAGACAAATCTGTCTGAAGGAGAAAACCCTGACGCCTGCGGGACAGCCTGTGTCCCACCTTAGGCGAGGCTGCTGTTTGCCTGGCCTCAGATTGCCTGGGTTGATTTCTAAATGCCATCAGTTCCCACGCCTGCGACCTAGTGGATATTAATCTCTCAAGGCCCAGTGTTCCTGCCTGCTAGCATGGGACTAGAGATGGCATCTACTTTGTATGGCCGTGGCAAGGTTGTTAAAATGAATCAGTGTAAGGAAAGCGCCCAGAACAGGGTCAGGCACGTAGCAGGAGGTCTGTAATTGTTGGCTCGCGTTGTTATCATAAATAAGAGACCTCTCCAAGGCTATTGTGGCCATGCTTCTTGATGATCTCAAAGACTGGGAAACACTGCACGTGGAAATGGATCTTTCAACCGTGCTCATGGTTAGTGCTCATTACTGGAGCTTCTTTGGCCACAGAAACCCGTCTCAGCTGCTTAAATTTGAGTTTTTAAAATCTTACATCCTATCCTATGAGATGTTGTGAGTCAACATCTGTCACGATTCCTATTATATAGATGAGAAACCAAGATTCAGAGAGGTGAAGTAACTTGCCCAAAGTCACACAGCAAGTCACACTTGAGATATAGTCCAGGTGGTTCAGTTCTACAGCCCAGGCTCCTAACTGCAGGGGGGGAGAGAGAAAGAGAGGCAGGAGGGTGCGAGACTACGAGTCGTAGGAAGCGTTTGCCCAGTGTCTGAGCGGGCACGCGAATTCAGGGAGCGCACCCTCGCGGTAACAAGGGAGTGGCACTTCATGCCCTGTCCGCACAACTCCAAATGACCATTTTGACTTTTTTCTTTTAATTAAAACAGAGGACAGGCTGCTTTTTAGTTGCTGCAGTGGTTGCTTTAAAGAGCTGTCTGTCCTTTTGGAAAGTGTGTTCTGGAGTCCTGCGGTCCTGCAAAGTGATTCCAGGAGCCAGGCTGCTTGCTTCAGAGATGGGGAAAGAGGTGGAGAAGTAAGAGCCTGCAGCGTGCTCATGCTGATGCCAGGAGCAGCTCCCCAGTGCACCCTTCCATGAGGGTCCTCTCGCCAGGGAAACGGGGTTCATGTAGGCTCCAGTTGTTTCTTCAGTGAGGTCTTATAGCATAATAAAAATGCCTGATAAACAGCGCATTGTGAACAGAGCCGCCGCGGGGTCCCCCAGACATGGCACACTGTGGACTCTTTCCTTCACCTTTAGGTTCCTCCTCAGGTGTGTCCTCCTTAAAAGCACCTCCCATGGCACCCCACATGTGTGCTCCCCTGCCGCGGCCATCCTGGCTCCTCAGTTCCTACCACTGTCACAGAAATTCAGTTTAGTTGTTCACCACTCACCCTGCTTGTAGGGGCAAGAAGCTTATCGGTTTTGTTTTTTTTTAAAGACAGAAAAATGGAGACATACGAACCAGAACAAGTCATAAATAATATCGAAAATACAAAATTATAGAGAACATAGCAGGGAATTAGCACTGGATGCTGTATTACATAATGTTATCCTCACACTAGTTAACACACAAACATTAAAGGAAATACCAAATTATAGAGAAGATAGTAGGGAATTTGCACTGGATGCTGTATAATATAAAGTTATCTTCACTTCTGTTAATATAAAAACAATTGAGGAAATACAGAATTATAGAGAACACAGAAGGGAATTAGCTCTGGATGCTGTCCTACATAATGTTACCTTCACCTTTGTTACTCAGTTACACAGATGATGGCCCATTTGATCATTCAATTTTCTCCTCCCTCATCTCTGTTGCCCTACCACTCAATCAGTCATCTTCCCTGTGATAATAACTGTACTCCTGGGTTTATCTATATCCTTGGACTCTCGCCTTGGGAAGAGATATAGCTGCCTCAGACTATACTATAACATACATGGGTGTATACAAACTGCCATGGTCGGAGGTGGAAAAGCACCTATG
>PVLD010019128.1:0-37226 GCA_004027595.1 Dinomys branickii | reverse complement strand
CACAGAGGGCGTTCAGGGTGGGAGCTGAAGCCCAGGAACTCAGTTCATGCTTCCTGCTTGATGTTGGAGTGAGAAGGGCGTGGGGCCGTGTGATCCACCTCCATCTGCAGCTCTCTCTTGCTGTTGTGCTCCAGTTCCCGTTTGTTCCTTGGCTGGATCCCTGGGAGTTGCTGTGGCTCTGATGTCGCTGCCGATGCACCCCAGCGCTCCCCACTGGCAGCCGCGCACACAGTGGAGAGGCAGGAGGCCACAGCCTCGAGGCAGGCATAGAGCTGGGTGTGGTGGGATGTGTACTGGCTGCTCTGGCTCCACCTTGCCTCCCGGTGCTGATTAGGAAGGTTGCTGCAGGGTTGGGACTCCGCTTCAGTGGCTGTTGCAACCTCTCATCCTCACACTGGATTTGACAACAGTTCCAACCACCATTGCCTCTTTTCCTGGCTGTGCCCTCTCCTCTCCAGACCTGGACCAGCTCTTGGAACTCCGCTCTCCCCTGGCCAAGTCGGGAGGCTTCCATGAGCGTGGGTCTCTGAAGCTGAAGCTGCGATTGCTGGAACGAGGGCTTGGGCCAAGAGTGTGTTTGAAGCAGTGGCTTCCTCTTTCTCCGTCTCTTTTCCCTCCGACTGTGCCGTGGCGGCCCTCCTTTCCTTTCCTCCAGGAGAGGTTTTGCTTGGTCTTTCCGAGGGCTTCAGTTCCCATTTCAGATCCTTCCTGGGTTCAGGGTACACACCTCTCTCCTTTCTGTCTTCATATTGCTACATTCCATTGTCTGTGTGGTAATCCTCTGGGAGGTTCTCTCTCTGCTGCCTACCCAGTCGCCATCTTCCCGGAAGTCACTATAAATCTTTTAGCACATTTAAATATATTCATGTATCTGTTGATACCTATTATGCAAGACTTGTGGCTCTAGAATCCCATGCCAAGAAATATTATTAACCTCAGTCAGCCCAGAGGTCAAAAGGCTGCTATATAGCCCTTTGTTCTTGACTTACTGGTCATCCTTTGGGACAAAGATTTACTGCTTAAAACTGAATTATTAAAACAAAAAGGCAAGAATATGGTAAGAGATGCTGAAGCCCAGCTTGAAGTGGTACAGAGCAGGCAATAATTAATATTAATAAATTGGCCCCAAAATAAATTCAGTCTGTCCTAGGCCTACACAACTTGTAGGGGCTGGGGATATAGCTCAGTGGAATAAGCACCTGCCTAGCAAGTGCAGGGTCCTGAGTTCAATCCCCAGTACCGCAAAAAAAAAAAAAAAAAAAAAAAAAAAAAATTACACAACTTGTGGTGAGACTCCTGGATAGTTTAAGGACAGATTAATCTTTAAGCCAGAGGCCAGAGCTGAGACCAGCAGTCTGTGAAGTTCTGGCTCCTCAAAGCAAGACAGTCAAGCATCTGACAACTTCAGGTGTGCACATTCCTTCTCAGTGGTCAGTTAGCAGACAGTCGGGTTAGTAGTTAACACTGGTCTGCTCCTGTGTGCTTTTCCACAAATGCCCTGTTCTTCAATTCTTAAACCTTGACCATGTCAGTGATATAGGAAAAGAAAAACTCCTAACCTGAACAATATCTGAGATGAGTTTGTGTTCTCTAAAATCGAAGAATGAATTTTAGGAACAACGGAGGTTAAGAGCAGAATATATTTACTGTGAGAAAGAAAGCTTCTGTCCAAGAGAGTAACAGAAGGGGGCCTCGGAGTGGGTAACCCCCCCAACTGTCTTTTCTAAGGACTTTTATAGAGAAAAACCATGAGGTGGGTCCAAGGTAGGGGAATGGACAAAACTACGGTCAGCCAGTAAGACTACAAGTATAATTGTTCACGTTAAGACTGAGTAAAACTGGGATCAAATGGGGAAGAGTCACGTAGCAAGTGGGCATGAATAAAGATCAGAGGGTCTCCTGTGGGGGGTTGGGCTAGGGACTCTTCCTGGCTTTTAGAAGGTGGTTGTTACTTATTTATCAGTCCCTGATGTTTACACCTAGGGAGTTATGTGGGTGCATTTGTTTAGCCCCTTTTGTCTTAAGGTCTGGCCCACAAGTATCTTATCTTTCATGTTCCTTCGAGGGCTTGGCCCTATCTGACTGCCTATAACATTTCTATCTAACTCAGTTGCCTCTAACATCAGCAGCTCAACCCCATTGCTTCCTGCAGTCCAGCAGGTAAAGCCATGGATACCGCGCCTAATGGTGTTAGTCCTTGTTGGGCTTTGACCATCCTGTTGCCCCTTTTAACTAAAGTGCATATATTTTGTCTGTTTTATTCTGTCCCTGTATCTCTGAGGAGGACATTAGTGGTCCTAGGCCAGGGCCCCGATAAAGAATTTACCCACAGGAATAATTATATTAAAGCATTCTTTACTTTAAAATTTTAACATTGTGATCCAGACAGCTTTACAGCAGCGGAAAAAATTTTATTCCCACAAAGAAAAGGCCTTAACTGGCCTAGAAGGGCTGGGCCCCATAGAATTGCTCACCTGGGGGAGTGGGTATGCATCTGTTTTATCACCAGGTGAGACTCAACCCCATCCCAAACTGCAGAGATGGCGCTTCCCCTCCAGGGATGGGTAACAGAAGGAGGACAGAACTGTTTCTCTCTGTAGCACAATTTTCTGGGTTCCCATGGAGAGATTAAATAGCTTGTCGAACAGGCTGAACAGACTACAAAAAGCCAGTAGTTTTCACCTCTTCCCGGCCATGGTAGCACAAGATGCTGGTAAGTCTAAGATGGCAAAGCAAAGGGTTCCTTTTATTCTGCTTCTGTTTAATGACACACCAAAGTAAGTGGCATGCTGTACTGCACATAGACGCTTACCCCTCCTGTTCCTGATACAGTCACTGGGGAGACCCTGAGCCTTCTCTCTCCTCCAGTGATACTGTGTACGGGGCCTCTGCATTTGGCAGGCACCTTCCTAAACCCAGTATTTCTGTCTGTTCCCACCTGTGGGTGCCTGTAGGAGGGGCCCTAGATTTGGGGTGGACTTTACGCTGGTCCTCCAACCTGTTGTTCATCTTGTTTATACTCTAACCCTTATGAACAGGGGATCCCGTAATCTGATGATGTTACAGTCTGGCTCACCTGAAATTATGGTTCACCTTTCATTATGGCAGCAGCCTTCCCTCATGGAATCCTGGGGTTGCTGGACCTTTATCATGTCTTTTTTCTAGCACACATCTATCTCCCTTTTAAATAACCTTAGCTATTCCTTTCTTTCCTCCCACTGTCAAAATTGGTAGCTATCAACATGCAGATAACCTCATATGGATTGCTATACCTCAGATCATGTCATGATCTGTACTTCCTGCCCATATATTTTGGTCCTAAGAACTTATTTTCACTGTTTAGATTTCATGTGTCTCCTCAGTGCCACCCTTTTAAGGCTGTCAATATTAAAACCATACAGCTCACTCCATGTGCCAATAATAATAGTATTTTTCAATTAAACATTAGCTCATACTATGGTGCTTAGACTGAAGCTAAAGCCTAGCTCCCCAACTGTATTACGTTCCACTGGGTGGGAGACTTCACCCATGAGCCAATTACCTCGGACTTGAAATCATCTCAGGCAAAAGCAGCTTTTGGGCATTATAGCAGCAACGGCACTGACTGCCATTGTAGCCACACAGCCATCATCCTTGTTCCATCCAAACCGCCCAAATCATGTAAGGATATTTTCAAAACTGTATTTGAGGTCTTACACCTGTACTGATACGGAGGCAGCTGCCAGACAACTCAGCACGTCAGTAGGTTCTTGGGACACACGCTCGCTGTGATGCTGGTTACCATCCCGTATGAGTCATGCCTGCTCCATTTAATCACTCACAATCTTGGGAAGAGGATCAGCATCTCCTCCCTGGTACTCCTCACACAAATCTAGACATAGAAATGACTGGTCTTCAGGGGTGGTTTCAGGCCCAACTTTATAAACTTTAAATGGAAGCGTGTAATATTATTTACTTTTTGGTATCAAAATCAAACTCAGGACTTGGCCAGGCATGGTGGTGCACACCTGAAATCCCAGCACTTGGAATTCTGAGGCAGGAGGACTGTTGCAAGTTTGAGACCTGCTTAGGCTACGTAAGTGAGCTCAAGGCCAACCTGAACTGCATAGCGAGACCTTATCTCAAAAAAAAAAAAATCTCAGGACCTCCTACTTGCCATTGCCAAGCAGGCGCTGTGCTGCTGAGCTACATCCCCAGCCCGCATAGTTATTACTGTAGGTCATCTCAATGATACACCTGATTGGCTGAATCTCAAGATCTGGTTCTCTGCTCTCATCCCATTTAGATTCTTATTGCTATAGCAATCATTTTGCTTTCCTGCAGCCCTACGGGTATACGACTTAAATTGATGCCACATGAAACCGCGATGACCTCCTCCCAAGCCCAATATCCCCCCTCCCTACGTGGAGTGTTGGCCAAAGGCATGCATGAGATGAATATGCACAGGCAAGGGACTTCTGGAGTCATATGCCCCAAACCGTCTGGAAGCATGGTCAAAGATTAAGATAGCCCACCAGGTCCACATCCATGTATAGCAGACACACTGCCTTAAGGGATGAATGCTCTGGCCTTCCTTCACTTCTATCATTTAAATTGGTCCCAAGGTCAGTCACTTCAGGGGCCACCCCAACCTCCCCTGCCCCCTAGAAGAGCTCCTACCCAGACACCCTTCATTTTTCTTTCACCCTTGCTTCCTGGTTCCATCAGCAAAAGGCCAGAGAGGCTTCGGTTTGGGTTATCCTAATTAAGACTTTCTAATGCCAAGCTGTCTGGGCTGTCAGCTGCTCCATTTGGAGTAATCTGTTTCGTCCTTTGCTCTGTGCTATGCCAGTCACTAACTGTCCAGTCCTAGGAAAAGGCAGGATCCCTAAAGTACTCAGGGAAGCAGGGTAAGTGAAAAACAGGAAAGCTGGAGTTCTGGGCAGAATTCAGTTTCTATAAAGCACAGAAACAAACCCCCAAGATGAGTGTCAAGGGGTACAAGGCTATGGTCCCAGCAAATGGAATCTTAAGCATGTGATAACACAGCAAGCCAATTTTCCAAAGTTAGAACAAACAAGAGAATTAAATGTGCTACAATCATGGAGTGAGTCTAAAAAAAAAAAAAAAGAATTGAGCACCTCAGCATTTGAGAGGCTGAGGCAGGAGGATCACTGAGTTTGAGACAGCCTGAATTATATAGCAACACCCTGCCTCAAAGAATTTGAGGAAACCTGTTCCTGTGTGGTGAGATAGCAAAGTGCTGGCAGAGAGAGATGGCTCACTTGTGCCAAATCAAGTGGCAGTGCAGGGGCTGTTTCCACTTCTCCTTGGCTATATATGGCCTTGGGCTAGAGGTGGTCACAGCAATTCCTGGGAGAGCCACTAGAGGATAAACTGCTGTATGAACTCTCACAGGCTCTGTCCTACATTCCGCTGTATTGCAAGAGCTGACAACTGCAGACACCACCAGCACCACGTCATTCCTGGCTGGAACCCTTTAGCACCAGGTGCCACCAGGAGCCACCAGGAGCAGGATCTAACTCTGAGAGCACCTACAAGCCAGAGTACTGCCAGGTGCACCTGCAAGTCCACTACCATCTCCTGGGTGGACCTTACCTGCCATCTTTTTGTTAACTGTTGTGGAAGTAGCAGGAGCTACAGCAAGAGCATAGGCCTTCAGGTTGGATGCCGGGCACAGGTATGCATGGCTGCAGCACAAGGTGGACAGTCTTGCACTGGTCAGTGACTGACAGATGGTGTCTCCCGCATTCCTCTCCAGCCATACTTGGACGATCTCCACTCCCTCCCCAGGCAGAGCTCTCCAGGCTCACCCTTCCAGTGCCCCATCACTGTGATTCTAAGTGGCAACATTGCCCAAGAATCCTGAGGCTCCTCCAAACTCAGACTCCACAGAGTGTGGTGCCCATGCCCTCCTCCAGAGCCAGTGCTTGCAGTGAGCAATAGCCGAGCAGCTTGGGAGCCCCTCACATCAGCAGGTGCCTAGGAATGTGACCACAGTGCAGTCAACATATTCATCACTGAGAGAGGCACTGGTCCCTCTGAGCTGGGGCCAATCCATCACATTTATTCCTTGAGAATGTTTTTTTCTGAGGCCGGAGATGGTACCCCACATCTGTAATCCCAGTACTTGACAGACTGAGGCGGAAGTTTTCCATGGTTTGAGGCCAGGCTGAGCTACTATACAGTTGAGACCCTGTAAAATCACAGGCAGTGAACATCATTATAAAATCAGTTCAGGAGGGAGCTATCAGTATTTTAAATAAAAAATGTATAGGAAACTGACAAATCACTGTGACATAGTACTCCATGAAAATTCTATGAAAAATAAAACCCTCCCATAGCCTACACACCAGGGAAATCAGCACTGGGAAGCTAAGGGCTGTACCCAGGTCTGCCCCAGGCAGCCTGCGGACACCAGAGACCACTCATGGCCATACGTCTGTAAACAAGACTGCTGTCACTAAAACAGCCTACAAGCCAGGTGTGGTGGTACATGCCTGTGTGGGATGCTGAGATAGGAGGATCATTGTGAGTTCCAGACTAGCCTGGACTCCAAAAATGAGCTAAAGGTCGGCCTGAACAGCACAGAGCCTGGATCTCAAAATGAATGAATGAATCAATCAATCCTATCTATCACAGCCTGGACCCTGTATCAATGCAGACGCAACACAACTACTATCAGGCCTTGGAAAAAAATCCCTAGGGCTATTATCCATGCATGTGTACACTGCTTACATCAATTTTCAGAACAAAAACTCAAGACACACAAAGCAGCTGTTACGCATCCACAGTGGCTTATGGTTTAAGTAAGGAGAAGTAAAAAAATCCCAGCCAATGTCAACTATAGAAATTAAAAGACGGGGCTGGGGATATAGCTCAGTGGAATAAGCGCCTGCCTAGCAAGCGCAGGGTCCTGAGTTCAATCCCCAGGACCACCAAAAAAAAAAAAAAAAAAAAAGTTTAAAAAAGAAATTAGAAGACAACTTTTAGAAATTGGTGTTTTATTTTCTGTCAACCTCATTTCCATTTTGCTGAAGTGTCTGCAGAACAGCTCAAGACCACTCTGTGGTGGTTCCCACCCACTCGGTGGCCTGTGCAGTGGGGGCTGCAGACCAGTCTTCTGTGGCCGGCTGAGCACTCCAGTCTTCTGTTAAGGAAAGACCAAAAAACCCATCAGCGCTGTCTCCGAAGCACTATTTGTCACCACCCTGTCCCAACAGCCATCTGTGAAACACATACTGCACGGCCTGTCAGGTTCTTTCACCAGCAATCAAGATGCAACCCTCAGGATGAAGCCCTTGGACACATACCAGTGGGGAACTGCTGAATGGGCACTGAGGGCACCTGCACGCCCTCAGACCAGTCTGCAACCTCCGGCTGAGCAGCAGTGAACTCGGGAGCTGGCGCAGTCCATTCGCCCTGAAATTCCTCCTTGGTCACAGCCTTCTCAGCAGCCGCCTGCTCTTCCTTTTCAATCTGGTGATTTAAAAAACAAGGTCACAAGGACTGACAATTTTGTTTCTAAAAAGCACAGAGCAAGGTGCCCCACCTGCTTCTGTTAAGTGTAAGACTTCCATGGGGAAAGCGTACCTCTTCAGGATCCCTGTAGAAGTAGAGATCCGGCATGACTTCCCACGGGTGCTCACGGGAGATGGTGCCACGCATGCGTAGCACTTCCCGGGCCAGCATCCACCACATTAGACCCACTGAGTGAGCTCCCTGTGAAGAGTGCCATGGTATTAGCAAGGGACCTGTCAGCCAGAAATGGTAAGCTCAGCCCTGTTCGCTTCACCCACCTCCTTCATAGGTACCTTTGTACCAAATGAAGCCCTATGCTGTAAGTTTGAAGAACACTTTTTAATCAAGAGATCTCAACCTTGATTGCACATCAGAATCATGGGGATTGGAAAAACAAAACACTCTGGTGTCAGGATGACACCCCATGAACCTAAATGAGACACTGGCCAGCAGTGTAACTGTAAATGTCCCTGTACACTGTGAAGCAAGTAACAAAAACCTATTTGATGAGCTGTAATTTGCACCAGTTTTAAGACCAGTTAACAAGGAGATCAATGTGAACTACACACAAGCTACTATTTTGGAATCATACTGTGTCGCCTGAAAACAAGACAACCAAATGCCAGAAAACAGGCCACTACTCAGAAGTTCCTTCTCAAAGCTGCTACATGTTAACGCTGTACCTGTAGCAAGGATTACTATCAAGCTCCACCCACAGGGCTGGAGTGGAGTGTTAGCGAAAACCTTGCCCCTCGTGTAGCACACTACCTACACTTGAGAGTCCACAGGCCAACCAGAAGCCTCAACTCCAAGCTCTAACAATGTGCACAGGAACATCGTTTTCTCCAGAGCACTTGAGTACAAAACAAATCGCCAAGTTTTTACCTTATTGTTGCATGGGATGGCAATGTCCACATAGCGCAGAGGAGAATCTGTGTTGCACAGAGCAATGGTCGGCAGATTGACGTAAGATGCCTCTGTGAGAGGCTGGTGGTCAGCCCTGGGGTCGGTAACCACCAGAAGACGTGGCTCTCGGAAGGCTGCCTGGATCTGGTTGGTGAAAGTCCCAGGGGTGAAGCGGCCAGCGATAGGAGTGGCTCCGGTGGCTGCAGCAAACTTCAGTACAGCACGCTTTGAAATAGGAAATGAGTTAGCAGCACTCCAGGGATGATTTCATAAAACAGTGCAAATACCCAGTTCTGTACTGCTGCAGGCAGCTGGTCTAACTCGAATGCTCACACGAACTTCCTCAAAAATGAAACCCGCAAATTAACATTTAAAAGGACCAGGGGCTGGGAGGGCAGCTCAGTGGAGGTACAGTGCTTACCAGCATACACAAGGCCCTAGGTGTAATCCTCAGCACTGGGGAGAAAAAGGGGAAACCAAAACCCAGTTATTTTTTTATCTTCCAGGTTCACTGGAAAATACCTGCATGTCCCTAACGTTAGGGCTCCTGCCTGCTGCAATGTTCTCCCCCTCCTCTCCCCCAGGTGTCTTAGCTTATCAGCTCCCTCATTTCTACTTGTACTCCTGCTCATCCTCTGGAGTTCTAGTACTACTGGCGTCTACCCCATGCCTGGGGTTAAGTGCCAAGGGAATTACTCTGTGACTTTGGCAAGTTATTTACATCCAGGTTTATTATAGGCTCAAGGAGTGAATATATTTAACAGAATAGTGCTACCTATCGAACACATTTGGCCTCCAACCGAATTTAATCAAGAGCTACTGTGTGCCCTCCTCTTTCCTTCTCCACAGAGATCTCCCTGCTATAGTCCACACACCCAGACAGGCGTGCCTGGTCCAACCTAAGTACGTTCTGTTGGTTTTCAGAGGTACACAAGCAATCACCAAGTTCACTCTACAACAATCACAACTCTCTTCTATCGTGCACCTAGTCACAATCTGTGTCTGGGGCGTGACCTATAAAAATGCTCACACAAGCCAGGTGTGGTGGTGCACGCCTGCAATCCCAGCTCTCAGGAGGGCCAAAAAAGGACTGAGTTCCACATCAGCCTGGTGAAAACAGTGAGACCCTGTCTGAAAAACTGAACAAAAACCACCACAGGAACCAGGTGTTACTGTCAACGCTGAAGCAGAATAATGCTGCTGTATAATTTTTAAATTTGTCAGAAACTGGGATGAAAGAAATTATTCCACAACTCTCATTAAGTCAATCTGTCATTGATTTAAAGAAATCTAAGGCTGGGTATGGTGCTGCACACCTGCAATTCCAGCACTCAGGAGGCTGAAGCAGGATTGCTTTGAGTTTGAGGTCAACTCACACTTTGAGCTACAAAGTGAGTTTAAACCATCCTGAAGCGCATAGTGAGACCTTGTCTTGAAGATGGAAAGAAAAGAGAAAGAGATCCAAGTTTTCCCCAAGGGATGGGGAGAATCCCAGAACTGAGAAAAAGGACAAACGTCTGATCTAGCTAACCATCAAAAACCCCGGGTATTTCTCAAGTTGCCAAAGATCCTTAAAAGATCTGGACACAAGGACTGTGTTCCACCCTAAGAAAGTCTTTCTGAAATAAAACAAAAAGCTTTATTTATATAAAAACAAGCACTGTTTCACAAACCTGGCCGGTGTTCCTAGAGGATATGACACTGACATCAGCAGGATTTTCAATGGCGACTATGGCTCGAGCTGCCAGCAGAAGCTTCTCCCAGGTCCGCTTCAGATTTATGATGTAGATTCCTAGGTGAGAAGATACAACCGTTTGGGGACTGCAGCCAGGGCCCCGAAAATATGAAGCATGCTCTACCCAGCCCCACAGGGACTTTCAGGGCACGGCAGATGGTCTTCTTCTTCTGTGAAGCTGGTATGTGGCAGTGAACACCAGCAAACTCCAGCCACAGAGGCAGGCTCTACTGGTGTTCGTGCAAATCCTGCCAATAATGTAGCACACTTCCGACACCCAGAAGTTCACCGGCCGGCCAAGACTAGCCTCCACCTGGGCTTTAATAGTGTGCAGTCTTAACTCAGTTGGCAAAATCTGTATTTTACTGTGGTCCTGCCCCCCCAACCATTAGCCCCCTGGGCTCGTCACTTCCTTTGCTGTGCCAGAATCTTAGTAGTGGTGTGGTTCTAAGCTGAGTGAGCAGCCTTGTCAAGGTAACACCCCCAGGTCCTTACCACAGTCAACCTAATTCTTCTGAGCTAACCGGTTATTCCTACCTTTTACCCTAGTTTTTCCTCAGGATTCAGTTCATTAAGCCCATTCTAACACCCAGGAAGCTGAAAGCCCTACCAGGAACCTGTCTCCCCATTTTATAGCTTCTCACTACCCAGCCCAAATTCCATAACCCAGCAACTGCCACCAGAGCTCCGAAACTTTCCTCCCAATCACCATCAAAAACCAGCACTGTTCCTCAGAACAGAATAACCAGAACTTGTACTTGTAAGACAATAACAAAAATCAAAGCAGCAACTGACCATCACTTTTCCTTTTGTAGATGTACTGCTCCATCTGGAAATCCAGGTTGGTGCCACCTAAGTGGGTTCCTGCAGCAAGGAATTTGAGGACATCCTCCTCCTTCATTTGCAGGACATCAAGGGTTCCGGACATTGTGAAATTTCCCGTTAAGTTACGATGGGAATCTGATATATATATAAAAAAGACAATAGTTCTTCCTTTCTGCATAGGGCACTGAGTGTAGAGCACTGTGGGGGACACCAGCACAACACTCACATACATAAATATATCCAACACACCACAACTGCAACAAATCTTGCAGAAAAAAACTGTATGCCAAGATCACAGAATGCCAAGATAATAAAAACACAAAGCACACACAAAGGGTGTATTTTTGAGACAGGCTGTCTATAGGTAGCACGGGCCAGCCTCCAACTGAATGCAATCCTCCTGCCTCAGCATCCCGAGGAGTGTTATTACAAAGATGTGCCTTTATACCTGTCAAGATACTTACATGTAAAGGAAAAATTTAAGTTAAAGACCACCATATTTGGGGACATACAAAGTCAACAGGTGTCAGGTATTTCAAAGACTATAAGCAGGTATTTGAGAACTATTCTCCCATGCCACGGGTAGCAAGCTTGTGGTTCCCCAAACGTTAAGGAATTAAGTCGCAAGTCAAGAGATGGTCACGGGAATTTTATTGGAGGAATGGCTCCTGGGTTTCGGGAGGTCCGCGTGGGCGGCTGCAGGGCCCCTCCACCCAGAGCTGATCAGACGTACAGCCCAAGGGAATTCGGCTGCTGAGTGGCCACCTGCCACACGTGACTCGGCGGACTGAAAACGACCAACAGGAACTCATGTTCTCTAACCCAGTTTTTCAATGTGTACAGTTTAGAAGAAACAAATTAACAAAAAGCTGGTTACTTAGCAGGAGCTCAACATGGAGCGGCCACAGCTTTCTCTAGCAGGGAGGTGCTGCGTTCCAACTCGTCCGCGCAAGTTCTCCTCGGCCCGAAGCCCGAGGGCACGGCTCCTTCTTATTCCGGTTCCCACCGACAGGGCCTCCACCGGACGCTGCCTCACTCGCGAGCGAAACGCAACTCAACCCAAGACGCCGCGGGGAAACTAGGGCCTGGGCTCGGCAGCAGCGCAGAGCAGGGCGCGACGTGCGCCGCCAGCTCAGCCCGATTCGTCCAGGCCTGCGGGCGGCGTAGCCCGCCACGTGCGCGCCACTGGCGGGGGCAACCACGCGCACCCCCGCGCGGATCGGCTCTCTTCTGACCCTGTTCTCCCGGGAAGCTCTTTCCCATAGCCTTAGGTGGCGTTGGGAAACCCACAGGGACTCACCAAGAACAAAGCCGTATGGACCCCGGCCTGAGCAGCACCGAAAGGTCTAGCTGCCGGAAATGACGTCCTTATATAGTTTGTCTGTAGCCAATGGCGGAGAAATCCAAGCGGGAG
The DNA here is from genome assembly GCA_004027595.1 of Dinomys branickii. NCBI lineage: Eukaryota > Metazoa > Chordata > Mammalia > Rodentia > Dinomyidae > Dinomys > Dinomys branickii. Next base: position 24,825 of record PVLD010019128.1, on the reverse strand, counting down.
GAGGCGTGACCAGCCTCCGGGCGGAACTTCCTGTTCTGAAGGCAGGCGCAGGAGCAGCAGGCTTGGGGCAGGAGGGGCAGGCTTGGGGCAGGAGGGGCAGGCTTGGGGCAGGAGGGGCAGGCTTGGGGCAGGGGCAAGGGTGGGCGCGGGCTTGGGTGCGGGGGCAGCGCAGGCGGAGGTGCGGGGCTGACGTAGCCGGAGGTTTGCGTGGTTAGCGCGATCCCGTGCCTTTCGTGGCTAGTTCCTGTCCTGGACGCGGGCGTGGGCGCCGGGGAGGTGGTCTCCCCGGCAGAGCGGTCGCCTGTCGTTGCTCGAGGCACTGGGTTCGGTCCCCAGCACCCTGGAAGACCCAGGAACGAGCACCGCTGGTGTCCCTGCGTCGAGCCCTGCAGCTCTTGGCGGGTTTGCGGTGCGCCAGCCTGAGCGCCAGCCTGAGCGTTGGTTTTTGTTTCTTGGACAACAGCTTAATTCATATTTTTAATGTTCGCCCATGGAGTTTTCCTGAAAATAAGATTTCCCAGATAATACAAAAATATTTTAACAAAAGACAAAGATTCCAGCATCTACCAACTGGGTGTTAATAAAAATTTATTCTGCCCAATACAGTAACAACCATTTAAAAATATCTAAGATTTTTGATACGAAAAATTACAGAAAGAGGGCCATTATGAAAAAGTTTTGAATCTGTGCTAAAAGCTGACTGTAAGCAGGTAGCTAATTTGTTAATACGTATACAGCGGTATCTCCATCCTGGCCACATTAAGAATCGCCCGGAGGAGACGCCCCTAATGAAGAAACTTACAAATACCTCCCTGGTAATCCTAGTGAATGTGCAGCCAAGCTGAGAACTGCTGATGCAAGAGTGGGTGGGTTTTGGGGAGAAGGTCCTTATATATTGCGAGGAACGCAGGTTGGTTGTGCAAAGCCAGCTGAAGCTCACCGGCGCCTCCCTTTCTCCTAGTATTGATACAGGAGATAGGAGGTGGCAACCTGTCAATAACCATGTCCCAGGGGAGGACAGGAGGTCCCACCGGATGCGGCGGGCTTTAAAACTGCTATCCTGAGTGAGGTCACCAGATAGCCCGCGCCGCACTTCTCAGACATAGCGTGTACTTTGTTATTTTTACCCTCTTTTTGTCTTTGTTCTGCCCAAGTTCGCTCTGCACAGCTAGTTTTCCCCATACCCATTTATCCCTCACTTTTGAAATAAACTTCCGGCACCGCTTTTGGCTTGTCTCTGCAATTCTTTGTTCACAGCAAGAGGGACCTGGATTACTTTTGATTGGTAAGTCAGTTCTAAAGAACTACCCCATACCAAGAGACAAAAAGGAAAAATAAGTTTTTGCAGTGTGGTATATGTGCACTAGGGGTGTTTGCCACAATATTCAGAAAGGCAAATTTCAGTCTTATCTTTAGAGAAAATTAGACCATTTTGTCTGTTTGTCACCCTCTCTGTCCCCAACAAATGAAAAAGAACTTGTGATTGAAATTCTCCGGCCCAGTCTAAGGAAGGCAGAACTGCATAGGGGTAGCCTGGTTAGGTTCCCTGGCCTTCAGGTGAGGGTCACAGGAGACTGGGAAAGCCCTGAAAATGGCATGGAGGAGCCTCCTCAGCGTTCTTAGGAGGCAGCAGTTCCACTCAACCTGCCTTCCCGTGTCTCCTTTCCTTCCCTGGGGCTTCCTCTAGCACAAAGGCTCACAAGGTCACCCCACTGGTGACTTGGGTGCCAGATTTGGACCCCGCTCTGTGCTTCCACACCCTTACCCAGATTATTTTGAATAAGGTATTTCAACCTAAAACCTATAGTATGAATTTAACTGTAAACTTAAAATCATTAAGTAAATTTAGTACATGTATTAGGAATTGAATTGTGCCTCCCATCATAGGTAGTGTCTGAATGTGACATTTAGCAATAGGGAATTCACATGAGTAATTTTTCTTTTTTTGATTTTTTGTTTTTGTACTAGGGATGAAACCTAGGGTTTGCACTGGGCTACATCCCCAGCCTTTTTCAGTACCTTTTAGAAATGCTCTCAGCCAGCCCACTGAATTGCTGGGTTTGAACTTGTGCTCTGGCTCAGTCTCCCAGAGTATTGGGCTTATGGGTATGCAACGTCATACTCAATTTGCATATGTAATCCAAGTAAAATGAGGTCATCCTAGGTTAGCATGAGCCCTAACTGAACCACTGGAGTTCTTAAACTTATAGAGACACAGACAGGGAGAAGGCCTTGTGAACATTAGAAGGATGCATCTGCCAACAGGGAATGCCAGGGGCTGCCAGCAAACCACCACCAGAACGTGAGCAGAGAGGAGTGATTCTCCTCCAAGCCTGCAGTGGCACCATGACTCTGACGACCACTGATGTCATCCAATTTGGGGCTAATTTGTTGGGACAGCCATATGAGATTAATTCAGTGTTCCAGAAATATGACCTAACCCTCACCTCACCACAAACCCAGGAGGCAGGAAACATTTCTACCCCCATGTCCTTTGCACAAGTTCAGTGTCACGGCTGAGTGAAGAGCTGGCTTTTAGCCTGAGCCAGTTACAGCTTGTACCTACATGTCCCCACAAAGCTGCATGCACTCACAGGGGAGCCTGGCAGAGGTGGCTGGATACAGGTTAAGGGTGTGTGGTAACTAAGCTAGTCCACTGACTAGTTTAGCACAGCTAGGGGGTGGATAATGGGAGGGCCGGGCCCACCCACCCTGCCTGTGAGTGGCACAAACCAGCCCACCTATATCCTGGATAGAACACAAAGGGGTGGGGGGCTCTCTGCTTCCTGCCTTCCGCCTGCCATGCCATGGACTGTTTCTTCCCTGCCAGGCCCCTCCACCTGGAGCCAGCCAGCTGAACACGAACTGAAACCTCTGTATGCTGTGAGCTCAGTACGCCTTTCATCCTTTAACTTGGGGTGCTGGGTGTTTTGTCTTGGCTATGAAAACGTAACTACGACAGCCACCTAGATCAGAGCCCATGTTCTGAACCACAAGACCTGCCTTCCCGCACCTATTCCCTGGATAAAGTAACAGTTCTCCCAAAGTTGAAGGAAAATATTTGGGGACCCGGTAGAAGGGTTATCAGTAACGAGAGCTGAAGTGGATATGGACAAATTGGACTCCCCACACACTGCTGCTAGGAATGCAAAGTGATACACGTAGCCTTTGGAATACTTTAAGTATTAAGACAGAAATCACCACATAATCCCCTGCTCCACTTTTGGGTATAACTGTGATGAAAATACAGGGTGAACATTTAAATTTTAAAAACGTGTCACAGTGAAACATCGCCACTGATTCCCCTCAAAGTAACCGCTCACCTCAAAAGCATCACATGGCTCTCACCACTTTCTAAAGCAGATCTGCACACTCTCTTCTGTGTCTTTACGAAGTGTAATAAAAAGTATGCAGAACACTGCTGCTGAGCCTCACCCAAAGGAAAAGCAGGCTCACGAGACATTACACTGTACCCTCATTTGACGCTGGCTCTTCCCCAACATCAAAATGACCATAAACAATAAACATTTTGAATCAGTTCAAGACACTGAGGCAGCCACAACAATACAAACTAAAGTTCATACAGGCCGGCTCCCAGGTCTGCTTCAGGGAGCAGCAGGAACAATGGGGTAAGTGTGTTTAAAGCAAGGGAAGTATTTTCAGGGGGAAGCAATGGCATGTTTTTACAGCAATATACTTTTTTAAACATTCACCATATTTTTCAGTCACACTGAGTATACTCAAGCATACAGCCACATGCTGGTACGTAAGTATTCACAGCGTCAGTACTTATGATATGGTCAAAGTGGAAGCAACCCATGAGTGATCAATGATTATGGTACAGTTCCCTGTCTATATCCTTAGGTTCCAATGGGTATAGTGAACTTTTTCCTTGTCACTATTCCTTAATACAGTGCACAACTACCTATATGGCATTTATATTGTATTAGTATTAAACAATAACACCGAAGCGACTTAATATTTATATAATTATGTAGGCTTTATGCAAATAAATATTCTGGCATTTTCATAAGTGACTTCAACACTCTTGGATTTTGCTGTCTCTGGGTGCTCAGGTATAACTATACATGCATACAATATTTGGTTATAAAAGGAAACAAAATATGAGCAATGCCACATCATGAATGAACCTCAGAAACAGGCTAACTAGGAGGCAACACGGCTACAGATTTCATGACTCCACTGTGTAAGTGTCCAGAAAAGCAACATTTATAGAGATGAGTGGTCAGCTGCGGAATGAGTCGTTATGAATAAGGAGAGAGAGCTTCCTGGGGATCAATGTGCTCTAAAGCTGACTTACAGAGACGGTTGCACCAGTCAGTAAAGTTATTAGAAATCACTGAACTGTACACTGAAATGGATGAACTGTAGAATATGTAAAATAAAGTTGTTTCATTTTTAAAGTAGGTTGTTTTTTTAAGAGACCTACATAGGTCAACAGCTACCTACCCTACAACTATTTTTTTCCGACAAAGTGATAAAATATACTATGTAGTTTTCCAAACAACTTTCATTGATAAAGTGCTTCACTTTATGCAGCTGAACCTTAGTTACCAAAAAAAACGCCAGAATAGCTTAGATTTACACAGTGCGGGGCCAAGATCAAACAATTTTCTTTGCACATTTGGAGGCCAGTGAGTCACTGCTCCTACTCTCCAGAGGCTCTAAGTTGACCAGGGATCAAGTAACAACTTCAGTTCCTCCTCAGGGCAGGCTCTCAGAGCCTTCAGCCTGTTGACGGTGACCACCACCCAGACAGGGTCCTCCCAGGGCAGTTCCTCAGACAGGCAGAAGGCCATCTCTCTGGACCATGACTCCTTGTACAAGCACATCCAAAAGGAGACCCTGCAGTGCAGGTGAGGCTATCTGGCAAAGGCCTTTCCAAAAATGCCTTTCCAGGAGCCCTGTGGGGTGTGTAGACCTTTCTTCCAACTCCCCAGGGTGCTGTGTGTACTGGTGACTGCACTTCTGGGAGACCAAGGGCTCCAGACAGATCCTCTGTCTTCTGAATGGAAGCTGGAGGCAATAGTGTTTCTGCCTGGCTCTCCAGGCAGGGCTGCACCCGACTGCAAAGTGTGACGAAGCAGCACTTGGCAGCACAGAAGCAGGATGACAGCACACTCTTCCCTGTCCTTTCCTGTCAGGACTTCAGGCCCATCTTTGCCATCATCTCCTCGTAGACTGTCCATGCCATTGCTGCCATCAGAGTTCTGCGGAGGGCCCGAGGAACACTGCCTTGGAAGAAACCACGCAGCCCATAGTCCTATGAAGAAAATAAATGTCAAACTCCAGAAGCAAAGTAGTAATTCAATCAACTATCCACCTGACACCAGAGGGGCTATTACCCCATTTTTTGAGTCTTAGTCTAAACTTTATGCCAGATCTACAAAAAATGGTCCAAGTAGACAACAAATAAACAAATTCTTTTTACGTAATTGCTATGCCTTATAGCCCTGCCCTATCTAGGAGAATTTCATAACGAAAAAGCTATGCAGGGGACAGGTGATAGAGAGAACCCAAACTTGTGAGTGCTAAGCATATTTTCTGCCACTGAGATACACCCTCAGCCCTCTGAGTATATGCAAGGTTACTGTGGACAGCTGCATAGTTTGCAAACTACATAGAAGTACTGAGCCACAGTAGCAGATGAAATCCAGACAAAGACTTCTTTGCCAAGCCCTGGATCCAGGATAAAGGAGAAGTTAGTTTGTCATCTGTCTATCACGAAGGAGCACATGTTTTGGAATTCACTGTATGCTCTCTTGGTGGTCCTACTCTTAAAAAAATTTTATTTATTTATTTATTTATTTATTTATTTATTGGTTTGGGGGGACAGAGTCTTGCTATATGGTTCATGCTGGACTTGCATTCCCAGTAATCCTCCTGTGAAAGCGATCACACATTAGTGACACCATGTTTGGCTCTGGCCCTACCTTTCTAAGAAAGGCAAAATATTTCTTCCTCCCTCATAACCTGGAATAATTTGCAATTTCACATACACTGAAAAATATATTATTACAAAACTGTTATGATTTTAGGTATACAGAATAACAAAGTAGACACCTTCATTAGTGTAAGGAATATTACAGTCACACAGTCACATTTAGTTTTAACATGATTATCTGGTTTGTGATAATAGTACTGTGTCCCAAAAGAGTCAATCCTTTTTTGGGTTTAAAAGCACTAGTTTTAAAATATTACATTAGTGCTCCTTAGATCTACAAAACTTTTCAGTTTCAATACCACCACTTGCCCATTTCTACTAGAGGAAACTGCTAGAACAAAATAAAGTGTGTTTTTTTTCTGATTGTATTTTGTTTTAGATCCTTAATTAGCATTTTAGAGCCATCCAGATTTTCTGATTCAATAGGTCTGGGGTAAATCAAGCAATCTGCATGCTGATATACCGATAATTCTAATGTAGCTGCCTCTTCCCTTATAAAAACAGGCTTTGTGATTCTAATCTTGGTAACACATTGGGATCACTGAGGACCTTTAAAAGAAACATTTTTTTTTTCTTTTTTGGTGTTAGGGATCAAACCGAGGGCCTCCCACATAATAAGCACGTCCTACCAGTAGGTTGCACCCTTAGCCTTTGAGAAAACTGATACTGAAGTGCCCACTCACCCTAGTTTTGATATGAGAATGGACATCTTTAAAGCTCCCCAAATGATTCTAATGTGAGTGCCAGACAAGAACGGCGCTACATGGAGCTTCTTAGCCATAAGCAGTACACTCAAGCATACAGCCACATGCTGGTACATAGGTATTCACAGTGTCAGTATTTATGATACGGTCAAAGTAGAAGCAACCCATGAGTGATGAATGAATATGGTACAGTTCACTGTCCATATCCTCAGGTTCCAATGGGTATAGTGAACTTTTTTCCTTGTCACTATTCCTTAATATAGTGCATAATTATGTATATGGCATGTATGTACTTATGCTACAGTCTTACTTTGAAAATGAGTGTTACTGCTTGGCCAATCCACTGAAACTTCACTGGAGAGAGCTGCATATGAGTTTTGATAACATCTGCAGGTTGAGTTACCAATGAGGCCAGAATACCAGCAAATATCCCACAGCTGAAATTCACGATGGGAATGAAGGCTACATTCAACTGATCTGAAACAGAACAAATAAAAGCTGCAGTTAGAAATCCAACATTCATCACAGAAGGGTCAAGAAGAGTTGCCTATCCATTCTTCCCAAGAGTCAAAAAGATGTGGATTCAAATAATTAAAATTTTAAAGGTGAACTAATACATGTGGAATGGAATGGAGATAGAAAAGCACCCTTTACAAATCACGATCATGATTCATTAAGGATGCTATAACATATGGGTGAAAAAAAAAACAGGATTCAAAGTTATCTTTTCACAAAGATTCTAGAAAGTTACAAAAGAAAAACTTACTGAGTTTTCAGGGGAAACATCTGGCAGATACTCCCACAGTATCACAAGCCTCCTGATATAAACACAGCACCAGATATGTGGTCTCCTTGCTAAAAATGTGTAACCAAATCTGACTATGTAAACTTATCCAATAAACCGAGATTTACGTGTTAACAACTGGCCTATGCTCTTGGAAATGAACAGAAATTATTGGGATGAGAGAAATGAAAATATGGACCATAAAGAACTGTATCTATGCTATACTTCCTAACTTTAAAAAGGTGCAGGGGCTGCTCTTGTTCTTAGGAAATATACAGTGAGGAGTTTAAGGGTAAAAGGGCATCAAGTCTGCAACTTATTCTCAGAAAACAGCTGCATACTGTACTCTTTTTGTGGCTTTTTTATAAGCTTAAAATTATCTCCAAATATCAAATTAAGAAAGTTAAAAATTAAAAATGCACTTCCAGGGACCAGGAATACAGACCAGTAATACAGCACACAGTGAGGCCTTGGGCCCAATCCCTAGCACCAAAAAAACAAACACACACACACACACTTCCATTCTTATTGCCACTGCCATACTTTTCTGCTACAAAATAAGGCCCTGCCCTGTAAGTCATACCTACTGTGCACAGCAGATGCAGCAAAACCCTCAAGAACAGCCTGGCTGCAGATGACCACCAGTTTGAAGGGAGTGGTCCAGCTTTCCTAGTTTCTGCCACACATCTTACAGAATGTAGGCTCCACTTGGATGGCTATTTACTGCCCACAGATTTTGCCCACAAGGACTCTAAACAACCTTAACTGGGAACACAGCAAGGAAGGTGAAAATACTTTTTTCCTCAAAACACTAAGCTAAGCCATGCATAGCAGCATACATCTGTAATCCTAGCACTTGCTCGGAGAAGGCTGAGGCTGGAGGATCACCAAGAGTTTGAGCCCAGCTTGGGCTACATAGTGAAACCATGTTGCCAAAGACAAACAAACAAACAAACAAACAAACAATCCATCCTAAGCCATTGGCGTTTTCCAAACTTAGCTGATGTGGATCACACCAGATGCTTCTTGAAAAATACAGACTCCCACACTGTACCCCAAAGCTGCTGACTAGGCGGAATCTTATGGACAAGTCCTGGGATGTTGCAGGACCTCTGCAAAACAACATTTTATTCTTCACCCAGCCACCCCCCACATCCAAATCATAGTAGCATGAGTACTCTTTGCCTTAGGAGGACATAAATTCCAAGGGCAAGAGCCAAGTCTGTCATTTCCACCATGGCAGCCCACCGCCCAGCCCATACACAACTAATAAAAGGAAGTCTCATCTCCCAGAGAAAATTGGGAACCCAAAGTCTTGGAGACATCATCGTCCTTCCTTACCCGTACTGTGGAGCACTGTGCTTTTGGTCTGGCTGTAAAACATCAGGTAGATCCCTGAAAAAGGTGCGTCACGAAGGAGAGTGGCTGTCAGGCCACGGAAGAGGCCTCGGTGGCCCTCACTGCGGTAGATGCTCTTCAGGGCTGTGCAGATGCTCTCATAGGGGTACCTCCCACTCTGCAGAAGGAGCACAGATGTAAGTAGCTGACAGAGAAGCCCTGCACTTGAGCACGACCCAACACATTTCAGGTTAGGCAGCACCCCCAAGATGCTGTGGCTCTAGTTTACAGTAGCTTGGCAAGCCTTCACACAAATCCTCCAACCACATCCCACGCTTACATCAGTAAGTATATAAATCAAGAGCTGACACCAGTGGTTAATACCCAAGGAACCATTCTGAAGCACTAAAGCAAACCCACCTCATAGCGTGTTTTGATCACTGTGATGGGTGACATGCACACCCCTGCAACAGATCGAGAGCCCATGCCCAGTATGACCGACTCCAGGGCACTGGGAGGATGGCCTCGCAGGAAATATTGCTTCGAAGAATAGAGAGTACCAAAGTAGATTCCAACACCAGGGACACATCTCACGATGGACTGCAGGAAGTCAGAAGGAGGAACGACAAAATCAAGGACCAATGCTGTAAGATTCTGTATGCACTAGGTTTTCCCAAAAGACACCAAAATGTGTGTGCAAGTAGTTTATTTAAGGCGTAGCAGTAACAATAATAGATGGGCAAACAAAGAGGGCAGCCAGGAAAGGATGCGTCAGAAAAGCAACTGCATCTGTGGGCAACTTACTCCCTTCGGGGCATTCTGAAACAGTGTGGGACACAGAGCCACCTGAATAGGGAATGACGTCACTCCCATCTCAGTGGCTGAGGAGTGCTGAGTTGGGAGTGAGCACTAATGCTCTGGCACTCCCAGCAGTCAGTCCTTAGGGCCAGATGTGGATGTCCCAGTCTGCTTTCACTGCAGAGTTATAAATGAGGACACACTGACCAGTAGGGGTCCAGCCATTTCTGATATAAAGACTGTGTCCCACTAAGAAGTCACACCTGAGGTGCACAGGTGCGATAACTCCCCTGTGCCCTCAAACAGAAGTTCATGCAGTACAAGAGATGAGCAGGAAGTGGTCATCCCTGTTTATCAGTGAAGGAGCTGTTCCAAGATCCTCAGGGAATTCCTGTAGTACCAAATACTATGCAGTTTTTTCTTCCTATACTGCACACATGTATGTATGATAAAGCTTCATTTACAAACTAGGCACAGTAATGAATAAAAAGGCCACAGGAATACACCATGATGAAGTTATGTGAACGTAGCACCTCTTGTTTTCTCCACATACTATGTTCCCCTTTCTTCTTGTGGTAATAATGATAAAATGCCTTTGTGCCAACACAGACATTGTGATGTAACATCAGGCTACTCCTGGCCTGTCAATGTCAGGAGGAGGATCATCAAGCATTGATAATGTTGACGACTGGATGGCAAAAGATGATACTGATGGTTGGGAAACTTTAACAGTTGCTTTTGTTCTGTTTTATTTTGTTTTTTTGTGGAAACCTTTTGGAAGAATATTGTGGTTGGAAGTTTTTATCTCCCCCATCATCCAAGTGTTACTACAGCAGCTGGAACCCCTCAATGATCATGTGCGTGATCATGCTGTGTTCTGTCCAAGGATCACATTCTACAATTTTGTTCTTTAATGTCTGTGTAATTTATTTATTTATTTTTTTTTTTTTTTTTTTTTTTTTGCGGTACTGGGGATTGAACTCAGGACCTTGTGCTTGCCAGGCAAGTGTCTGTGTAATTTAAAACACTTCAAATTTTGATAATGTATCACCAACTCCACTCCAGTTTCTTCTCCTTAATTTTCCTCTTCCTCTGTACCTGACTCAACAAGTTCCAATTGTTCATTTGTTCACACTTCATGGTGGCTTTGAATGCTCCTCCACTTCATTTGCGCCCTGTGGCCTCCTCAGCACTCTCCTGAGTACAGATTCTGTTGGGCACGTCCCTGCATGTGAGTCTGGTATAACTCACCAGAAGACTTGCTCTGGGAGGTGCCCTTTCTCAGTTCTGCTGGAGATGCAGCAGTAGCTTCTCCCAGAAGATAGCAGACACAGCTGCTGCAGTAATTTCTCTATTTTTTAGCCCTAACCCACTTCTGAATCTGTGCGACCGTCCCTCCCTTGCACTAAATGGAGCCACTCATTTCAGAGGATCTCTTGAAGTTTCATATGTAGCTCAGTGCTTTCTGCCACAATGCACTGCCAACAACCAGAACAGCCTCTGTGCTCATGTCTTCAATACACTTAATGCCTTTCGCATTTTAACTCTGCATTTATCATACAATATTTGTAATTTGAGGTGCAACAGCAAAACTAGCACAAATTTCTTTCTCCTTCACAATTTGATAGAAAATTCATTCTTGCCATAGATCCTAGCACTCTTTTTTTTTTTTTTTGTCTTTTTGAGACAGGGTCTCGTTATGCAGTTCAGGCTGGCCTTGAGCTCACTTTGTAGCCCAGGCTGGTCTTGAACTCGCAACGATCCTCGTGCCTCAGCCTCCCGAGTGCTGGGATTACAGGCGTGCCCACCACTCCTGGCAATCTTAGCACTCTCCATGTAGAACTTTTTTTCCTTCTTGACTTAAGTGACAAACTACTTTTTCACTTAAAAGAAGCACTTTACAGCTTCCCTTTGAGACAGACCCACCGCCAACAACACTGCTCATATGTGCTGAGGCTACTATGAAGTAAAGTAAAGGTTACCTCAAACAAGCACTGTGAACCCCCCATAGCCAACCAGGTAACTGAGATGGCTAAGGTGACTGTGGGCAGGGGCACATGCAGTGCAGATGTGCTAGACAAAGGAGCAATTCACATCTTGGACTGGACCTATGCGGACAGCCTCAAATTTCATCAAACTACTCAGAACAGTGCATCTTTTAAATTTATGAGCTGCTTATTTCTGGGATTCCCATCTAATATTCTCAAACTGAGGTGGGCTGGAGGTGGACACCACAGAACATGAAACCACTGATGGGGGCAATACTACACTCTAACCACATCCAGCTTGTGCATCCTAAGAGCTGGTGAGGTGGGTGAGAGATGGCTGCTGCACGACGACCCAGACCCAGGAGGTTGCTTACCGGGGACATCCCTTTCCAAAGGCCCAAAAGACTCTCTGTGCGAACCACCTTCAGGAGCACGGTCAGCATCCCAGTGCGTTTGGACCTGAAGACAGACAAGAAGAGGAACATCACTCAGGCCACTGCCACACAGGCATGCTAGTTATTCACTCTCCTCCCTCCTCCCTCCTCCCCGTCCTTCTCCTTAGAGACTGAACCCAGGGCCTGGTGCATGCTAGGGAAGTGTTCTGGTGTTGTGCTATAGCCCCAGCCCTTCATCTTATTTTGAGACAGAGTCTCATTAAGTTGCCAAGGGTGGCTTTGAACTTTCAGTCTTGCTGCTCTAGACTCCTAAGTAACTGGCATTATAGGTATGTGCTATCATACCCGTTTTCTAAAGCACATAGGAATCTCTTCCATGCATCCTTGAACTATTCTTGACTTCCATCTATACATTTCTATCTGCCCATTTCCACTGTAAGCCATGAGACAACCTCCCCTAGTGTTGGGCTCCACACCGGGGCACAAAAGAGACACTTTAAACTGACATTTCTTCCAGAGAGCCATTTGCTTCCAGGCAGTACAATAGTGTAATGTACATACAATATACAATGCCTCATTTACTGACCAATTCATTCAGTGACCTAGTCAAGGTTACATAGCTCCATCATTAAATAAAGAATGCCTGTATAGTTATCACAAGCTAGCACAATAACATGTAAATGTCATCAAAGCAGATCCTATGGAATTGGTTAGCAAAAGATCCCATTTAATTAAAGAAATTATCACATACAAAAATACATTCACAGGAAAAAGTACATAGAAGACGCATGGACATGGGGTACATCTGTTTTTCTCAATGAGCATCCACCACAATGAAAGCTGACGAACAGGTAAAGATGCCTGGGTAACCTAAGAAGTTGTTGAACCCAGTTCCTCAATGAAATGCAGGTGGCAGGCCCTACCCATGGTCTGAGGGCTGGAGAGTCTGCAGGCGTGTTTTAAGGAGATCCAGAGGCTGGAAAAGTAGGGTGGAACAGGTCCCACTGATGGAGCCACACAGGAAAGCCTTTATCACTGGATGTAGCTGTGAAGGACAAGACAACATTGTATTAGCAGCTCTGTGTAGAAACCACATGGCTTTCTTCACATGCAGGCCAGTGACTTCCTTTATAAAGATCTTTCAGACACTAATCTGCTGGTGCCTCATTATCTTCACATGTAAGAGAAGAGAAATGTGTAGCTGGGAACAATGCTGGAATGTTGTTGGGGACACTGTGCACTCTAAGTGGCCTTCGTACCACTAATGATTTGATTTCCACAGAGCAACATATCTATTTCCATGCTGTTTACCACATTTCTCTATTTGTTCTGACTCAAAAGAGCTATGGAAAAGCTCTTTATCTTTGGAAAAGCAAAATTAAATGAATGTACTGTTAATGCTAACCTGTTGGTTTCCAGGCTCTCTTGGCTACAGGATCTGTGGTTATTTATAGGCACAAATCAAAGTAAATGTGATTTTTTTTTGGTACTAGGAGTTGAACTCAAGACCTTGCGCTTGCCAGACAGGTGCTTGTGCTTGTGCCACTGAATTATATCCCTAGTCCAAAGCAAATGTGATTTTAAGCACAGCACAACATAAAAGTATCACTTCCTCCATTTCAAATTTTCTTCATCTGCTACAATGACCCATCTCACTGGGATCTAAGCAGACCACAGATGGCTTCTATAGAGCAGGAGCCACCCCTGGGCAGCCCTGGCACTGTCACACATGGGCTTACCATAGGTACCAACGAGAGACAGAATGCCTTCAGATTCTAAACCTACCTCCCTCAAACACATTTGAGGCTCCCAGTACTGGCACTACTTCCCAGGTCCCTAGAACCCAACAGAATCACAAACAATGGTGTTTAAAAAGCATTTTAAAAAGCTCTCTCCTCCCAAGAAACACTTTACAACTTCCATCTACAAAGACATCCTCCCTCACTAAGTGGCATTTGCACTATTTTTTTTAATAATTGACAAACTGTACTCCTAAAACATTAGTAAGATGAATATAAAGTCTCTTATTGAACACATCACATAATGACTATTAGGAACAGAGATGTCTGTAATCTACAGCACTTGTTCCACAGAGAAGAGAGATCATCACAAGTTCCATTAAATGAGCAGGTTATAACCAGAATTACAAAACTAAGGGGAGGACCAAATGCATTCATGTAACTAAATACTGGAGCTTACAACCACATTCCCATAGTCTCTCATGTATTAACAGATGGTCTGTAACACAGCAAGAAAAACCAAGCCAAGGGCCGCGTTCCCGAAGTGCTGCATTCTGTGTCATCTGTGAGCATCTCAAACCCAACAGGCCCAGAGTGGAAAGGTGGCCTGCAAATTCTCCACACACCTCTTCTCCAGTCCACACTGAGACATCCCTGCTGCATCGGTGAGTCCTGCCTCAAGCCCTGGGCCTCTCCCCTCCCTGGCATCTTTGCCTAGAAATAGGCTCCAAAGCTCCACCTTTCCAGCCAACATTGTGCTACCTGCACTCCCCCTTCGCCAGTCACTTCTCAGGCCCTCAGTTCACCATGTAGCTCAACCTCCTCCACAAAGCAGTGTGGAGGGGTCGCCACAGCCCAGTGCACCATGGGCCTCCTTTCCAGGCCATCCTTATATAATTTCGTTTTTTTGTTCTGTTTTTGACACAGGGTCTCACTCTGCAGTCCAGGCTGGTCTCAAACTATGTAGTTCAGACTGGTCTCAAACTCAAGGTGATCCTCTTGCCTCAGCCTCCCAAGTGCTGGGATTACAAGCTTCTGCACCACACCTAGCTCCTCTTCTCAGTTTTGGTTTCTCTCTCCTCTTTTCTGGCTGTCCTCCCAGGTCTCCTTTTCCCTGGCTTGTCTCTAAGATGTTACTGCTTCTCTTATGTCCTCTGCTTCCAACCCTCTGGGGCAACCTCACCCACACCTGTGGGGAGCAGCTGAAGCCGGATACTGATCACACACGGGGCTAAAGCAAGGCCAGCCCCCGAACGTGGAGCACCTGAGGTGGGCCACGCGAACAAGCTGTTCCAGCTCCGACCACATGGAGCACCTGAGGCAAGCGAAGCAAACAGGTTGCTAGGCAGAGGGGTTTCAATTGACAATAACCTCCAGAGTGTGTAAGAAACACGCTGCACTCACTGGCTGGTTCTTTTGATATGGGAAAGAAAACTAAACCAATGCCATTTTGTGTTCTAGTGCTGTTTTAAAGCTTAAGTTTCTGCTTCCTTATGTTTGTTTCTTATAAATGTTTTCATAGTTACCTCATCTCAATCCTCCCATGCCGTCATAAGACTGCTTGTCCCCTATGTAAAATGCCAAACACCTTTGTTCCTTTGTCACAAGCTAAGCCCATGCTTTGTAGTATTTCTGCAGTTACACTAAATCATATTAGCACCTCTCCCCCCAATACCCAGAACTAGACCCAGACCTAAAACTAAGTATCTCTTCTCCCCTGCTGCCCTGCAGGGTTAGTGCTTGGTCATACACTGGGTGCCCACTGCCGGCCCCCAATAAACTTGCTTGTGTCTGCGTCCACTTCTCACTTCTCAGGCCCTCAGTTCACCATGTAGGATGACTACATGGTGACCACTGTATGGATGACTCAATTAAATGGGCGCCTTTGCTACAACACTGTCTCTCTCAATGGAGAGAGAGGCTCCACCTGACCTCAGGTTTCTGCATCTTGACTCTTCATCTTCACCCTCCACCTCCCCTCCAGAGTTTCAAGAGCTGTGCGAGACCTGGCACACACCCCATCTTCACACCCCCATCTCTTGCCTCTGTCTCTTAAAATGTCTGCCTTCCCTCCAGGGACCACAGCATCTCAAATTCAACAGGTCCACAGTGGAAGCATGATCAGCAGTTCTCCACACATTTGCCTCTTCCCTAGTCCACACTGGGGCATCTAAGGGCATCAGGCGGGAGACCCAGGAGATACTTGAAACTCACTCTACCTTGTGACTATGTTCTACTGACTGGCCTCACAGTCTTCCTTGTATTAACCTAATAACAAACACAGCTTCACTAAAGAATCATGAGTTTATTCAGGAAAGAGTAGGGGATTTGAAAATCTAGGATGTGTGTGCTGTACAGATCACAGGCATGTATGAGTTATTGCAAGGGGAAATTTTTAAAAAATCAAAAGAAAGTCCATGTAAGCTGTTTTAAAACAAAACTCACTGATCACAGAAACTCCCCTGCAGGAGCTGACACCTTCTGATTGGCTGTTACTAGGAACTTGTCTTCACAGCAATGACCCTGACTGAAAAGTTGTGGTTAGCAAAGATATTTCCAAGGCTGAGAGTAGAACCGGCCCGTCTCTTGTGACAGTTCCTACTACAAGGCAAATATGCACGTGACCATTCCCGGCTCAATTTTGTTTGGCTTTGTCGTAAGCAGCCCCGTTTTGGTGCTGACT
This sequence comes from Dinomys branickii, assembly GCA_004027595.1. NCBI lineage: Eukaryota > Metazoa > Chordata > Mammalia > Rodentia > Dinomyidae > Dinomys > Dinomys branickii. The sequence goes on along the minus strand of PVLD010019128.1, from coordinate 8,431 downwards.
ACTTCTACACCCCCACATTCCACCCCGAGGGCCTCCCTGGCAGTCTCTAGCCTTCGTGGTGCCAACCTACTGTCCAGTCTACTCCCGGAGTAACAGTGGGTTAGGTATATTCACCCACCAACTCAAAAGCTCACACTGTGTGCTATGTATTTAAACCCATTTTACTGATAGAACAATTTCACACTAGCTGCAAATGTGCCCTGAGTCACAGGGTTGAAGCCACAGGCCAGGACTCTAAGTTCACTCTATTTACTATGTTCCCAGACTAAAGTGAAAATCTCGGACACTCTTCACGTTGCCCCGTGGACCACTACTAGCTGCTTCTTTCTTGTGTGTATGATACCGAGGATTAATCCAGAGTCTTTGTATTGAGTTATATCTTCGGCCCTTTTAAAGTTTTTTACTTTGAGACAGTCTTGTTGAGTTACTAGGGTGCCCAGCTGGCTGGCCTTAAACTTGCGACCCTCCTGCCTCCCAGAGTTCTGGGGTTACACGCACGTGCCACTTTGCCTGGTTGACTCTTTGCAACGGCCTCTCTTCTTCCCCTACACCACGCTCCCACACTGCTCCACCATGCCCACGGCTGCAGTGTCCAGCCTTCTACCCCCAAGTGCACCCTCTCTCCAGAGCTTCAGACCCACATGACCACGGGCTTAGATGTTGCATGGGCACCTCGCCATTGTGCAAAACTCTCTCTGTTGCACCCAACCTGCTCCTCCCCCAGATGCCCATCAGTGACTGCTCTGCCATTTACACGCCCAAGTTCCCAAGCCACACACTGGGCCCCACCCTTGACGTGTTCTCTCCACACCTGCTCATTCTACTTGAACAGCTCCCAAACCCTAACCTTTATTCATCGCAGCTCAGAGCCTGGTCAGCTTCTGCCCGGTGATGGTCACCGCCTCATCTCTTGGACTCCTCTAATCCACTCTCCGCGCTGCAGCAAGAGTCATCTTGGTACAAAACCTTCCAGTGACAATGTTTTGCACAATTTTAAGTTACCAACTTAAAAAAGATGTACTGAAACCATAAGTAGTGATAAATATAAACTGCAACTATCACATAAATTTAACATTAATGCTCACTGAAATGAAATTTTTATAACGTCGGTACCTTCAATTGCTCCATATTTCTCTCAGGACGAAGCCCAAACCGCTGGCTGCAAGGGCTGCACGTGTCACACAGCTCCCTGCTTCCGGGCCTGCGTGCTCATCCTTCTGCTCATGGAACCCTGCCTTTCTTCCACTGCGGAAAGCTGAGGTGCGGTCTCTCCGCCCCAGCTCCTCTACTGCTTCCCACCGTCCCTCCCCGGGACTTCTGCACTCGTGCCCATCTCCTTTATGACTGAAGAGTTAGCACAAAAGTGGTCACACCTCTTATCAGAGTGGCTCACGGTGGTATCTCAGGAACAGATACCTGGGAGGGAGCCTGGTACACAAGTGTTCAACACTGATAAATGTGTGACTCATCAGGAAGTCTCTGCCTCGAGCAAAATTCCGTAGAATGAAGTGCAATGACCCTGAAAGCTCCACCCCAGAACAGCTCAATCTCCTTCCAGCCCTTTGCTACAGCCAGAACACAGGAATGACTTGCAGCTACAACTTCTGAGCATTCTCCTGGGCAGTGCCTCCACACACGCCCCCAGGTACTGCATCGAATTTAAGGCTGTGGTCACTCATCCCAACCGCCCGTTCCCCGAAGCTATCTTTTCAACATCTTTGCTTTCACAGAAGTGATTCGACATTACTTTTGGCCCAATAAATATTACTGAGTAGACTCCATAACTTTCAAAATTTTGCAACTTTAACAGAGCAGATATCAAATATATACCTGTAGTACGCGTTAGCCTCTGAGGCAAAACAGAAACGTGACGGCAGGTAATGCAATGGCCTTCAGACTGTCAGTAGCGGACCCTCCTTGAGTGGGATCCGAGACGCTGCCCTCGCGGCGCCGGGCAGGAAACGCAGGGCCGTGCGAAGGGCAAGAGCGCTCGCTACCCGAGAGCTACACCTTATGTCCTCTAGAGTGGGCTTAACTTTTTTAAAAATTAGTTTAGAGTTATTCAGGTATGGGGAGATGGACAATCATAAAAGATTACAAACAAAAGAAACGGATAGCGCGGGAACAACTGGCAAACAGCTGGCCTGGTACCCGAGGCCAGGAAGGAGGGCGGCGCTAGCCCCACCCCCGCCCCGCATCCACCAATGGCGGCCGGGTGTCCGCGCGGCAGCCAATCCGAGCGCAGGGGCGTGGCGGCGGCCGCGCCGGCTCCCCAGGCCAGAACAGCCCGGCGGTCCCGGAGCGCGTCTCGGTCCCTCCGGGGTGCAGCTCGCGGCGCCGTAAATGGACCAAGGCGGACGCCCCCACCGCCACGCCGCGTGCCTCCGCCCGCAGCGTCCCTCGCCACCCGCAGCGTCCCTCGCCACCCGCGTGCTCACCGTGTCGCTCACGTCCTCCGGAGGCAGCAGCGGGGCCAGACCCTTCTGAATCATGGGCGAGGAGGCGGAGAGCGCGGGGCGCGCCCGGCGATGGTGGAGGATGAAGAGGCGCCCGGGAGCACACGCTCCAGCCTGCGAGCTACTCCGGTTCCTTGCCACCTCCGCAGCCGCCACTGCTCCGCTCTCCTGCCATCCCCACCGCAGAATAAGGGACTGGGCGCTGCGCTTCCGGACACGTGAGGTCACAGAGCCGGAAGCAGCGGGTGGAGGGGCGTACTTCGCTTCCGCTTCCGGAGGGCTGTTCCAGGCGCCAGCGTGCCCCCTGGTGGATATGCGGGTACTGCGCGGCTTTGTAGCCCTGGCCAGTGTGGAGGCACTTCGTTGTTCCTTTTATTTTTTAACCAGATTTTATTGGTACATTTTAAGTATACATAGTGATCATACTCATCATAGAGAATTTGTACCTGTACATGTTATAACTTTTTTACTTTTACTGCTGTTCCTGTAAACCCTCTTTCCCTCTCCATTTACAAAAGCTTCGTTTCCATGCTTTCCTTTTCTGTTTTTTAAAAACTTTTACCTTCTTTCCCATTCTCTTCCTTTGTGCCCTCCACACTTGAACATTTTCTTCCTATTTCACAATACCTATTATATATTTTGGTCCTTATTTACACTTTTGGTTTCTCACATCGGAAAAACAATGGGCTATTTACATGTGTGTGTCTGATTTATTTAAGAGTGGTCTCAAGGTGCATCCGTTTACCTAGAAATGTCTTGAGCCTACCTTTCTTTAAGGTAGAGTAGCACTCCATTTTGTAAAAGTCCTGCATCTTGTATAGCCATTCATCAGTGACGGACACTTGGGTTGTTTCCAAGTTTTGGCTGTTACACACTGTGCCACTATACACATAGGTGTGCATATGTCACTGTGGTATGATACTTTAAATTCTTTTGGGAAGGTACCCAGGAGGCAGAATGGCTGTGTCAAATGGAACCTCTAGTCCTAGATTTTGAGCAATCTTCGAACTGATTTTCACAGTGGTTGCACCAGTCTGCACTCCCACTAACAGTGGAGAAGGGTCCCTTTTCCCGCACAGCCCCATTAGCATTTGATATTGTTTGCTTTCATTATAATAGCCATTCTTTCTGGGGTGAGGTGCAAACTCAGTGTTTTAATTTGCATTTCTCAGATGACCAATGATACTGAACATTTTTTCATATATTTGCAGTTTGTATTTCTTCATAGTGTGTATTCACACTATGTGTATTCACTATGTACACACTAGTGTATGTTCATCGCAGATGGCAGTGTTTGGGTTGGGTCCTTAAATTTGAGAAGTCTGATTTTTTTTAGTTCTTCATATGTTCTTTATAGTAATCCTTTGTCTGAGGAACAGCTGGCAAACACTCTTTACCAAGCTGGGGAATTCTCTACACTCTGTTGGTGGTTTCACTTGTTGTACATCTTTAGGAAAAAGTAAACTCTTGTTTTCTTGTCTTCTCAACTAGTAAACATATGCAACATTTGGCTAAAAGTTATAAAATTAAGCTCTCATTTTCTGGTCACAGTTCTCCCAGGCCCTGATCAGTCTGGCTTGCTCAATGGGATGAGTAGAACCTACTTGCTGTTTACCTGATAGCATGTAGTTCTAACCACAGGGGACAATGTTTTGTTATATTTAATCATTGGCAGAATGGTTCTGCTTATAAGTCAGCATCTCTTGGGTGATGGTCAGTTTTATATCTCAACTTGGTTAGGCTATCATACCAAGTTTTGCAGTTAACTATTATCCTAGATATTTCTGTGATTTTTTCTTTTTTTTTTTTTTTTTTTGTCTTTGTGAGACAGGGTCTCACTATGCAGTTCAGGCTGGCCTTGAGCTCACTTTGTAGCCCAGACTGGCCTTGAACTCACAATAATCCTCCTGCCTCAGCCTCCCAAGTGCTGGGATTACAGGCGTGTGCCACCATGCCCGGCTTATTTCTGTGAAAGTATTTTGTAGATGTCTGTTAACATCTAGGATCATTTGACTTCAAGTAAAGATTATCTTTGTTTAGGGTGTGGTGATGTACTCCCGTAATCCTGGCACTCTGGCTGACTTTCCAGGACTTTTCCATAAGGGGAAAATTCCACTTTATGATTTTGGCATCAGCTCCTATCCAGGAGTTCGCAGCCTCTTGACCTCTTCCCAGGGTAGAGGGTGTGTGCTGCCCTTCACCCTGTGTCCTTAAGAGCCAACTGAGGCTGAGTCACATAGTGCAAAAAAAGTAGATCTTGGAATTATGCCAGGAACTTCTGTTCCTACACTTTGTCTTGGTTTTGACACCAGCTACCTGTATATTCATCTCACCTTCCTTATTTGTTACCTTAGAGATAACTTTACCTACTTCCCAGGTATGGTATGTCCTCATCCACACATTTCTGTAGAGAGAAGCAAAATCCCTGGATTCCCTGTGGCCAGGGACTGCTAAGGTGAAATACTGAAGGGTCCCTGCCTAGCAGGATGAGAGTATTACCACTTCAGTGTGGAGCAGAGGAAGGGGAGAAAACAAAGCAAAGGAAAGACAGGTGGTTATGGTTTGTGTCTGGATGTCCCCCCAAAGTCTAATGCAGTCATAGAGGGGGGAGCTTTTCAAAGGCAGCTGAATCTAAAGTTTGTGATTGATTCATTCTCTAGTGCTGAGGCTGGGGCTGTGAGTGCTACACCCACCCTAGGATGGGCAGCCTGCATACAATATAAAGAAGGGAAAGAGGCTTGTTCCCCCTTTTGCACTTGATGCTTTTTTTCCACCACCTTGAATGGTTGCCCATCACCAAGCCACCCTGTCTTGGAGCCAGCTGATTATGGACTGAAAGCTCCACAAACTGAGCTAAATAAACCTTTCCTCCATTAATTTTGGGAAGAATTTTGGCATCAAGTATTTTGTCTCAGCAGTGAGAGAAAGGTAACCAGGACAGTTGTGTAAAGCAAGCTGTACCTTCCTAGAACTAGATGAGCTCCTCAACTCCACCACCAGCCCCAACTTCCAAATCTGATGACTCTTTGCCCCACATAGGTTAGTCTGGTTTCAATAGAGTAATGTACTGGAAATATGGGCTTCCTGGGAGAAAGACCTAACTCTGAACCCCACATTTCCAGTCATGTGGCCCCACTCACATAACCACTTGGAGCACCTCTTTATTCATCTGCAAAATAGGAGAAAGTCATCTAAAATTTTTTGTGACCATGAAATTCACATAAAAATTCACTCCAGGGCTGGGAATGCACTTACTGGTGCCACAGTGGTAGCTAGTATGAGTGAAATGCTGGGTTTGATCCTCAGCACCACCACCAAAAACCCCTAAACAAAACAACCAACCCAAAAGCAAAAACTAGAAACAGTTAATGCTCATGGTGGTACAGGGTCTTGCACATGGCATCCACTGAGCAAGATCAGTCATTGCTTATTCTCTTACAATTTAGGAGGGTGAATGTCAGTGAGGAAGAATTCCATGCTAGGCATGATGGTGTGGCCTGTAACCCCAGCACTAGAGCCTGAGGTAGGATGACCACACGTTCTACCTGAGCTGCACAGCTAGACTATGTCTCAAAAAAATTCCACAGTAGGAAGAGGCCACACCACAGGGTGGCTAGAAGAGCTCCCTATTTAGGGAGCCAGTACAATAAGGCATGTGTCTTTGGCTCCTTAGTAACCAAGAAGTTGCAGAAGGCAGCTGTGGAACTATAAACTGCCCTCTCCCTCACATTCTGCTCTTTAACAGAGGAAAAGCCCATATGAACTGCCTGCTGGATTGGCTTCCTTGTCTTACCTGGGCAGCCTTTCCAGGATGGGGCCAGGCTGGAATAAAAAGACACACTTCTCTGAGTTGTGGAGAGATGACATACTCAAAGCCAAATCTGTCTGCCTCCATGATTCTGAGAAAGAGGCAGGCATTTATTATTTGGGCTGGAGGAAAGGGTCAGGTCAGTGGAGGGACTTAAGAGTGAAGTTTGGCTTTCAGGTATACAGAGCATCAGTGCACAAGCACGTGGCTGGGGAAATCCTCAGGAAAGCCTTCTTCCTTCAGGCTCCCTTCTGGCCCTCTCATGGAGGAGAGGAACAGCTTCGAAGAATGGCAGGAAATCATCAGTGTGAGCATCAGGGAAAGGAATGAACCTCCCATGAAAGCAAGACGCAGCTGTGTGTATGTGTGTGTGTTTTAAATATTATTGGTATGTTTTAGATATATATGATAACATTCACATAGGGAATTTGTACATGTACACAATATATCTTCATTTTTCTTTTTTTCCCATTCCTCTCCCCTCCCTTAAGTCCCTCTTGCATCCTCATTTACAAAAGGTTTGCTTCCATTTTTCCTTCTATTCTCTTTTTTCCTTGTCTCTTCTTTCCTTTTGCCTTCCTTCTTTCCTTTTTCCTCTTCTCATTTGAACAGTTTCTCCTCATTTCCCAGTATCTACTATACATTTTGATTCTTATATACACTTTTGGTTTCTCACACAAGAGAAACTGTGGTATTAAACGTGTGATTCATTTCACTTAAGAGTATGGTCTAATACTCATAAGTAAGGTAAACCAGATGTGCATGTGTAAACAGCATATAGTATCATTAGTGTAGGAACTTGGAGGTGAGAATATAGATTGGGAGGTATGAAGGGAGACTGCTCAAGTGTAGAGAGCAATCGGGATGAAAGGAAGGAGAGGAGGAAGAGGAGGATAGCTGAGTAGGTATGTATGTATGTGCGGGATGGTTGACATGGTTGCACTGTTGTCTCAGGTCATATTGATATGGGAAACAATCGGTGATTAGTTGTTTGATCAACCTTGTATGTCTGTTTGTATTGTCCTGAGTATACACTTTGAAGCTACCAACATGTAATACAACAACCATTGTCGATCCCCTGCCACCTGTAGTTTGGTTTTTATACTGTTCTTGTGCTACTGTGTGTATGTTTGTTAGTGTTTTTGTTCTTTTACTTAAAAAATAAAAGTATGGTCTGAAGGTGCAACCATTTGGCTAGAAATTTCTTGAGCATATCCTTTATGGCAGAGTAGTATTCCATTGAATAAGAACCCCACATTTTTAATGTGACATTTCTTTATTGTTGCATTACCTAACTTCTCTTTTTAAAATTAAGTTCATTGGTACAATTTTAGATATACATAATGATAATATTCATATATCTTGATTCATCTTTTTTCATAATCCTTGCCTCTCCCTTCAACCCCTTTCTCTCTTTATAAAGATGGTTGAACATACACAAATCAATAAAAGTAATACACCATATCAACAGAGTCAAAGACAAAAATCACAAGAGCAACTCAATAGACAAAGAAAAGGCATTTGTGAAAGTTAACACCCATTCATGATAAAACCCTACTGAAAATTGGAATAGATAATCTTTATCTCAACTTGATTAAAGGCATCTATGGCTAATCAACAGTCAAAATCATATTACAGGACTTCCGGTAAGATGGTGACTGGGTAAGCAGCAGAGAAAGATCCTCCCAGAGGATTGCCACCCAGATACTAGAATAGAGCAACATGAGAAAGACAAGAAGGAGAGAAATGGGTGCGCTGGTGCCATGGACCCAGGAAAGATCTGAAACAGGAATTGAAGCCCTCAGAAATAACAAACAAGACCTGTCCTGGAGAAAAAGCTCGAAGGGCCGTCACGGCGTAGTGAGAGGAAGAGGAGGCGGAAAAGAAAGGAGCCACCGCTCCATACACACCCCGGCCGCTCCCTCGTTCCCGCACTCGCAGCTTCAGCCTTGGAAGCCCCTGCATACAGAGACCTACTGACTTGGACTGGGGAGCGTGGAGTCCTGAGAGCTGGTTCATAACCGGAGAGGAGAAAGCGCAGCTAGAAAGGGAAGCAGCAGTGGTCTAAAGGTGTGGTTGAATCCAGTGTGAGGATGTGACGATATGACAGCCACAGAAGCAAAATCCCCACTCTGAAGAAACCTTTATAATCAGTGCCCTGAAGCAG
>PVLD010019127.1:0-37227 GCA_004027595.1 Dinomys branickii | reverse complement strand
ATGCAATCGTTTCATAACTTGCAGGTATGTGATTTCCTGGTTCCCCTGTATCCTCACATTCAAAACTTGTTCTGGGTGGGGTTGAGTTTTGAGACTGCATTTTGTTCCTCTGTTTTCCCATTTTTGGGTATCAGATTCAAAATGTGGAGCTATAAATTCCCCAGGCAGTTCAGCAGGCAAAGGTCTGCTGCAGAGGCTGGTCCATTGATTCCTTCTCTTTGGGAGAATGTCCCTTAAGCTGTCTGCTGAGATTTCCGCTTCTACTCCCTACCCCGAGCCCTGGCTGGGGCGTATAAACAGGTCGCCGCCCCAGGCGTCTTGCAGACAGGCCACTCAGGTGTTCCTCCCTTGGTGGCGCTCCTTCCCCCTCACAAATCACCTAGGGGCGCCTAGCTAGCTCTTCCTACCTGGGAGATCCCGCAGTCCTTAAAGCTGCTTTCATGTCACTGGCTGGGCAGAGCTTCTTCCCGACTCAGGAAAAACCGGTTAGAGCGCCCACTCAACTCACCCTGGGATCCTGCAGGCATGAATGCCCTTCAGATGTATCTCCGTGGATCGAGCTTTTTACCAACTCAGAAATCCCGCCGATCGCAGCCGCTCCAGTTCGCGCAGCGCCGGCTGCGGGGGTGGGACTCTGAGCGCGATCCCGGAACGCTGTCCAGATTGGCGCAATCTGTCCCAATAGCTTGTTCTCTGAGTTTCCTCTGCTCCGCTGCCTCCAACAAATCCTGGTTACAGCTGTCTCCGAGCCAATCGGGTTCAGGAGTTGGAGGCTTTCCTCCCACCACAATCGCTCTCTCGGCTGTACACGATTTGAGCCGAGCTGCGGCTGAAGCGCCTCACCGATCTCTCGGACGCCCAGCTCTCAGGATCCGCCCACTTCTCGCCGCCCGGCTTGTCCAGCTGACCCTTTAATGCTCATGCCGCGGAGAGCAGCCCAATCAGTTGGAATTTTGCATCCACGGACCGGGCACCCGCGCGCAAAGGATCGGTCTCTGGGAGAGATTCCCTCTGCCACTCACCTGGTCGCCATCTTCCCGAAAGTCCTAGAGTGATATCATGTTTTCAGATCTTCTGGGAAAATACGCAGAAGGGGAAGAGCTGGTTTGAATGGAACCTCTAGACCTAGTTTGCTGAGAAATCTCCAAACTGCTCTCCATAGTGGTTGCACCAGTCTGCATTCCCACCAGCAGTGTAATAGAGTCCCTATTTCTCCACAGCCTCTCCAGCATTTGTTATTGGATGATTTTTTCATACTGGCCAGTCTTACTGGGGTGAGATGAAATCTCGATGTTGTTTTTAAAACAGAAACTCTAAATCTATTGGAAGAGAAAGTAGGTAAAAATCTTGAAGACATAGGAGTAGGCAGAGAGTTCATGAACAAAAATCAAACTGCAAGGGAAACACTTCAAAGAATCAATAACTGGGACCTCATCCGACTGAAAAGTTTTTGTACATCTAAAGAAATCACCAGCAAAGTAAAAAGAAAACCCACAAATTGGAAAAAAATCCTAGCTGGCAGTCCCTCAGACAACGGACTGCTATCTAGAACATACAAAGAATTAAAAAACATGTACCTGTCCAAATTCAAAGACCCAATCCAGAAATGGGCATCTGAGATGCATACACACTTCTGAGATAAAGAAATACGAATGGCAAAGAAATATATGAGAAAATGTTCCACATTCTTAGTCATTCGAGAAATGCAAATATTTCTATCGTTGTTCTTGGGATTGTGGTCTCTTTTTTCTCTGTCTAGAATATCTTTTAGTGCTGTTTGCAATGCTGGTTTGGCACTCATGAAGTTCTTCAGTTGTTCTTTGTCATGGAAATATTTTATTTCTCCATTGAATTTGAAGGATAGTTTTGCAGGATACATCAGTCTGGGTTGGAAGTTGTTTTGTCTCAGAATCTGTAATATCTCGCTTGTTTGGAGAATTTTTTATGCCCATATCTTGTCCGCTGAGTAACTACTTTGAAGATAACCATAGGCAATGTATTAACCATTGTTACTGTATTAGTTTGCTGTGAAATTTTGTTTCCCACAAAATAAAAAACAAAGTACATACTATTAAAATAATTATAGATGAGTTTTAAGTTCTTTGTTGTCATCACACGACGATATTCTCAGCAACATCTTAATGCTTTGTTCAAGTTAGCAGTTACTGTTGATTAATTCCATCTGTTGATTCTTGCTGTTACTTCTTGGGCAACTATGGTTCCGTTTAGAAAGTCCTTGCCTACGCTATGACTCCCAGTGTTTTATCTATTTTATCTTCCTGGAGCTTACATGTTTCTGTTGTAATCTTCTGATGTTGGATCCATTTTGATTTCACTTTAGTACATGGTTAGAGATAGGGTCCAGCTTCAGTCTTCTGCATAAAGACACCCAGGTTCCCAACACCATTTGTTAGATAAGCCATCTTTCCTCCAACATATGCTTTTGGTCCCTTTAGCAAAGGTACAACAGCCAAATGTGTCAGGGGATGTCCTTATATCCTCTCTTCTTTTCTAATGCTCCACATCTGTTTTTATGGCAGCAGCACGCCATTTTTATCACCGTTGCTTTGCAGTATAGTTTGAAGTTAGGTATCGTGATGCTTCCTGCTTTGCTCTTACTGCCCAAGATTGCTCTTGCTATTCTGGTCTCTTCTGGTTCCGTATGAATTTTAGGAGTGTTTTCCCTAGTTCTATGAAGAATGCTGTTGCTGTTTTGATTGGAATTGTCTTCAATCAGTATAATAATTTTAGGAATAGGACCATTTTAACAATATCCAGGAGCAAGGGACATCTTTTTATTTTCTGAAGTCTATTTGCTTATTTAAGGTTATGCCAACTTTTCTCATTTTGTTTTTCTTAGTGCTATTCAATTTTTATGTCCTCTACTGATCTCGTTTTTGTTTGCAACTTCTTCTGCTAGCCTATATCTTCAGTTGAGCATCTTTAGTGAGCACGTCACGTCACTCATTGTACTTATAAACCAACATACAAAGATGTATACATACTTTAGTAAAAGAAAAACTTGTATAAATATTTTAATACTAAATTTTTTGAGACATCATGACATTAATACAAGTTACCTTTAGTTTCTAAAATTACAAGAGGTGCTCCAAGTCATGGCTATTAGCTTCCAGACATTTATGGATATGGCAAACTGCTGCTTGGGTAACCTTGATCATTGAGATTACTGCACATGCATTTTCAATTTCTTCTCTAAGGGGCCAGTAGTGTAGGGGGTTTTCTGCAATATACAACATCCTCTAGGGTCCCTTATAGGAGGGTAAAACCATTTGTTGAAAAAATATCACACTTATTTTCCTTTCATTAAAGTGTGTATATATATTTTTGGCAGGCTCTGTACGTTTAAATAATGTGTCTCTAGATATTTTCCAGTTATTCTGTCATTATCATCATAATACTTTATATGTTACTTTTATGTTTTCTGTAACCAGTGTTCTTTGAAAGTACTCACTGTGGTTCCCTTAAAACTCTTTGCCATATTCAAATCTGAAATTTTTTAAAAGTGGCTTGCATACCTGTTAGTGTTGTCTTTATATATGTTACAGTTTTGGGTTCTCTATTATATCTAATAGTTTTTGTTGTTGTTGTTATTTTTGTTGAAAATTATATATTTTATATAAGATTTTGTAACAACTTTGGATTCTCATTTCCCTACGAATTTTGTTAGCTGTTTTCATTTATTTATTTTTAAATGATTTACTCAACTAGTTCTTTGCAGTTTATCTTCTGAAAAAGACCATGATGTTTCTATTATTTTCCTAATATTGCTATAACAAACCATCACAAATTTAGTTGGTTAGAATAATGTAAGACAATTAAAATATAGTCTGAAGGTCAAAAAAGCAAGGTCAGTATCATGGCCTAAAATCAATTAGGTAGAACTAGATGCCTCTTGAAGTTGCTGAAAAGTATGTTTCCTTGCCTTTTCCAGCCTCTGGATGCTACCTGCATTCATGGACATGTCCTCTACTTTCTAAGTCAGCAATGCAGCATCTTCCATTCTGTTTCTCTTTTCCTCTGGTTCTCACAGTTCTGTCCTCTTCGTAGTAGGGCCCTTATAATTACACTGAACCCAGCCACTGTACTCTTTCATTTTACCATTTTTAACCTAATCACATCTACAAAGCCTCTTTTGTCAAATATGAGAAACATGTACAATTCCCTAGGCAAGTCTCAGACCATCTGTTTCTTTCTTCATCTGTAACACAAACACTTGAACAGGTAGAAAGAGCCATCTTTCCTTATTTGCAACGCACCTCTTTCAGCCACATCTGAGTTTATGTTAATGATATGATTTTTGGTAAGTGCTTAAAGATGGGAGACTGGTTTCCAGGGAACTAGTGATTAAAGGGCTGGAACTTCTGCCACCCTCTATCCTTTTTCCTTCCCTTCTTCCAGCTTCCAGAGAAGGAAAAGGGACTGGAGATTGATTTGATCACCAATGTTCACTGATTTATTCAATCATGCCTGCTAATGAAGCCTCCCTAAGTACCCAAAAGGACGGAATTCAGAGAATCTTCAAGTTCATGAACAGGAATGTATCCATGTGCTAGGTGGGTGACATCCCGAAATGCCTCTGGGACAGCAGCTCAGGATTCTTCCACCCTAGGCATTTCTTCATGTAGTTGCTTATATGCTTCCTTTAATATATTCTTTGTAATAATCCACCAATCAATTAAGTAAACTTTTTCCTGAGTTCTGTGAACCATTCTAGCAAATGATCAAGCACAAGGTTTTAAGCCTGACAAAAGTACAGCGCTGTTAATGCAGGCTTTACTTCAGTTTTATCAATATAAATAAAATTCAAACGCAGTAATCCCACAACCTGATATATTTAAGGTATGGCATTGGTCTTAAAGACCCTGGTCTTTCACACCTAGGTGATAAACTAATTTGAATTGATATATATAAAATTAACAAATACATGTTTGTGGTGGATTAACTAGTAGTCAACTTCTAACACCCAGCTGAAATGAGTCAGCATGATGCTGGATGTGGAAGGCCCACCTGAGGACTGTTGCCAATGGCATAGAAAAAGAACTAGAAGGGAAGATGGTGCACCACTGACTCTCCTGAAGAAGCTTGTCATGCTGGTTTTCCTGATATGAAGTCTGCTGTTTTCATCATTGAAGGAGCTCAGTCCTCACTGTCCCTGACAATGGCTGTGATTCTTTTGCGGGAAGTTCTAGTCCTTAGTTTATGTGTCACTTCCTGGCTCCAGTACAGATCTCTCAACCTGCTGGCACAGATCATTTATCCTGCTGGAACAGACTTTCTAGCTACTGACCTTTGGGCCTTCCCAGTGCAGATCCTTTATATAAACTTGCGTGAGACATTGTCATGGGCTCTAGGCCTCCAGTTGGACTAGTGGAGGACAATGCCATGCGCTCTAGGTCTTTAGCTGGACTCATGCAGGACACTGCCATGGGACCCAGGCCCTCAGCTGGATTCTTTGGGTCTCTAGTGCAAAGACAGATTTCCTGTACTCTTCTGCATTTGACTCTTTGGGGTCTCTAGTGCAAAGACAGATTTCCTGTACTCTTCTGCATTTGACTCTTTGCATGAATATTTCAAAATAATCCTATAAAGTATGTGTACTGTATTAAATCCTTTGAATACCCTGACTATAACAAGGTTGAATATCCCTAATCTGAAAATCAGAAACATCTGTGTTTCAGATTTCAGACTTTCAAATTAGTAAACCAGTAAAGTCTATTAAAAAATTTAAAAATCTAACACTAACACTCTAAAATCTAAAACATTTCTGATTCCACAGCTTTTCAGACACCCATGCTCAACTAGTAGTACTTTAAGTTATCAGTCAATGATCGTACTTTGTTTTATAGAGATCTATAACATTTTTCTGATTTATAGGAAAAGTATATCATTCAACTATGGAAGTTTATTTTTAAAAAATAGTTCTACATTTCTCATTTTAACAGCTAGTTTAAAATAGCATAGCTGGGTGTGGTGGTGCATGCCTGTAGTCTCAGCATGTAGGAGGCAGAGGCAAGAGGATTTCCACAAATTCAAGGCTAGCCTGAACTACATAGTGAAACACTGTCTCAATAAAAAAGCATAATTTTTCATTTATGACAAGAGAAAAAGGATTTGTAATCCAAAGTGATAACAATTACCAAATTTCAATTAGTTAAAATTAAAAACAAACATTTCCCAACATAGATTTTTAGTTACTAACTTAAAAATCTTAAAAATCTATACTTTATATATATATATATATATATATATATATATTTAAATGTACCTATTGTAAGTGTGCAATTTCTGCACACTTACAGGCAACCTGCACCCTCATGGAGACACAGAATAGGTCCATCACCACAGCAAGTTTCCATGTGTCTCCTCCTACTTAACCCTTGAAATAAACTTTGATTAAATTTCTATTAGTCTAGATTAATTTACTTAATATAGAATTTAATATAAATGCAATCATCCAGTAAATAGTATTTTCTGACCGGCTTGGTTTTTTGGTAGATTCCTCAAAGTTTTCTAAATATAAATCATGTCATCTGTAATAAACAGATTTAATTCCTTTCCAGTTGGATGCATTTTATTTTCGTCTTATTCCCAATAATAGGGGGAGAACTTCCACATTTTCACTATTAAGTGTTTTTTATAGGATGGAAGGTTCCCTTTTTTCCCCAGTTTTCTCAGAATTTTTGAATGGATGTTGAATACTGTCAAAATTACTTTTGAACATCCACTGAAATGATAGTTCTTAATCTGTTATAGTGAATGGCCTTGACTCGCTTTTATATGATAAAGCAACTTTGTGTTCCTTATAACACAGATAGTACAATAAGGGTTATGAGACCATTCCCCTCCACCCTCCAATCCTGAGCCCCCCACCTTTCTCCTAAGGCCCATTACCTGGATGCAGAGATAAAAATAACATAGACTCCTGGAAATTTCCCAAATTCCAAACTGGAATGCAAGGTGCTAGACCTGCTAATGACCTATAAGGTCCTTTCTTTACCTGGAGCTCATTAAAAGTTCATACATATGAACTGCATCTCACACGTCCAGCTGTAACAGTGAGATACGGGAAACACGTGCACAGTAGACACAGATGACATGACCAGCACTGTCAATCATGATGCAAATCAATGAGAGGTGCCCTAGGCCCAGCACATTTCAAATTCCTTAGCCCAGCATACTCTGCTCATGCTGCTTTCCTTTCTGCCAGCAGGAGCCCATGACGCTCCGCATACCTTCACATTTAAAATTCCTTAAACTTAGCTGCTTTTTCCTTGCCATTGTGTGTCACATCTAATTCTTTGTTCATTGTACATAAAAACCTGGAAACCTGTCCTGCAGCCCCACCACCCATGGTAACATTTGGACAAGCCTCACTTGGTCATAGCATATTATACTTGTTATACACTGCGGGGTTTGATTTGTAAATATCTTGTTATGAGGAATATTGGTCTGCAGTTTTGTTTTGTTTTCCTCATAAAGTCTTGTTGGATTCTGGTCTCGAAATTATGGAAGCTTCAAAAAATGAGTTAGGAAGGCCATATATTTCTATTTGAGGGAGAAAAGGTAATGTTGGTATTGTTTCTTCTTTGTAAGTTTAACAAAGTTTGCTAGCAAAGTTCCTTGTGGGAAATTCTTAATTCAGCTTCTTAATGGGTATAAGATTCATAAAATTTCAACTTCTTGTATCTATTTTGATAAGCTGTATTTTTCAGGACATACCCATTCACTCAAGACAGGATATTTATTGGCACAATTTTAAATAATATTTCTGCACCATTCTTTTAAAACCTGTGGCATTAGTAATGATAGAGTCTCTTCCACTCTTGATAGTGATAATTTGTGTTTTCCCACATTTCCCCCCTTGGGAAGACTTATTCAGATTTTACCAATTTCATTAATCTTTTCAAAGAATCAACTTAATGGCTTTGCTGATCTATTTTTCTATTTCACTGACTGTCAGTCTTCCTTATTTCTCTTTTTTCTGTTTACATTGGGAATAATTTTGCTTCTTTTTTGTCCTTTCTTCCCCAGTACAGGAGATTGAATCCAAGGCCTTCACAATAAGTTACATCCTCAGGCCTTTTTCATTATTTATTTTGAGACAGGGTTTGGCTAAGTTACTAAACTGCCTGGGCTGGGCTCAAACTTCTGACCCTCCTGCCTCAGCCTCCCAGACTGCTAGAATTACAGGGTTGCGCTCCCACATCCAGCTATGTCTATCTTCTTAAAGTAGATGCAGGGTCACGCTTTTACAACTTTTTTCTTTTCTAATAAAGGCATTCAGCTATAAATTTCTATCTAAGTACTAATTTACCTACATCTCACAAATTTTACATTGTTTTCAGTGTTAACTCTATTCAAAATGCTTTCTAATTTCCCTTGTGATTTCTCATTGACCCAGAACTTTCTTAGTAGTGTGTTAAATTCAAAATAATGTTAAGATTTTATAAATGTTTTAATGTCATTGATTACTGAGTTAATATGATTGCAATGAGAAAATATACTCTGTATAATTTTGTCTGTCTACTTCTCCAGGTCTAGTTTATGTATTCTATAATTTAAAATCTAAAACAAAGCAAATAATATTGAAATGATATGTTCAGGGCCATGGAGATATCTCAGGGGTACAAACGCCTGCCTGGCAAGTACAAGGTCCTGAGTTCGATTCTCAGTACCAATAAAAAGAAATGATTTGCTCAAAAAACTACTATGTGCATTTAAACTTTCAGCAGAATAAATATGCTTATTATTTTCCTCAGATTTGTAATTGTGTACTTTCTGTTATTTTTATAAAAATACTTATATAAATGTGGTCTAAGAACTTAGTAGTATCTTACTAAAATTTTAAAAGGTTTTTCAAAAATGAGGAGGATGTAGTCAATTTCAAATTAATTACCCTGGTTACTATCCTATCTTGGATAGAAAATACAAAGGTAAGAACACATATGAGAACTATCACTACTGAGGCATAACAAGTTTCCAAAGTCAAATGTTTTCCAGAAACATACATAGGCAAGTACACACACACACACACACACATACACACACACACACACACACACACACACACACACACACACACTTTGCTCCAATACAGTTTAATTCTTGAATAGTTTCTATCAAAGCACTTGTAATGTTAAGGAATCAGATTATAAACAATATCATGATTACCTCATTTTCCCAGACAACCTTACCTTAAGGTACATTCTATTTCCATTTCAGAGTCTGTTGAGACAACACAGAAAATGTATTTGTCAACTAACAAAGAAAAACTATCTCCAGGATTCAACCAGTGCCAAAGATTTGTCTTCATTGGTAAGAGCTGGCTAGTCTCAGAAGACCGATAAAAACATGGATTTGTGTGTATCTAACAAATAAAAAAGAAAATACAGCAATGTCATAACTCAAAATTATGGTAAAAATACAAATATATATATATATATATATATATATATATATATATCCCCCCCAGCACCAGGAATCAAACTCAGGACCTTGTGCTTGCCAGGCAGATACTTGTGCCACTAAACTATATCCCCATCCCCAAAATACAACTATATATGAGCTGACCCAGAATTTTGGTATCAAAATAATTTATACTTAAATACACTTAAAAGTTCAATAAACTGGTAACTATCAATGCCATTATGATTTACTCATAATGAGGAAAAAAGATATAGTAATATATTCAGGAATTGAAAAAAAGCAAAGCTATCTATTAACTGACTAAAAG
Source organism: Dinomys branickii (assembly GCA_004027595.1). Classification (NCBI taxonomy): domain Eukaryota; kingdom Metazoa; phylum Chordata; class Mammalia; order Rodentia; family Dinomyidae; genus Dinomys; species Dinomys branickii. The sequence goes on along the minus strand of PVLD010019127.1, from coordinate 27,473 downwards.
ATACTTTTATTCTGCTTCATTAGACAACTAAACATTGGGAGATAGGAGTACACACTTTTAATACAGTTTAAAAATGATGCTGAGTCTCCTCCCTCTGTTCGCCCAGTACAGACAGGAGATCCTCACTCAGAAGGCCTAGGATCTGCTAACACTGGGGTTCGCATTTGGGCTCTCCCTGGGCATGCCCTGGGTCTCCGGAGGTCTAGAGCAGAGGGTCCATGACCTGCTAGCATGAAGGTTTGTGTCTGGGCCTTACTTGCGCCCTGACCTTCTGGAGGTCACAGACATAGACAGTCCATGATCACCGCTAGTACAGCCCATAACTGGCTCCTGTGCACACCTTGAGCTGCCTGGAGACACAAAATCAGCTGGTCCACAAAATGTTGACCCTGCAATTCATGTCTGGGTTCTGCCTACACCATGAACTGCCTGGGGACACAGGACCACTGATCCTTTATTGCACCACCAGTGCAGCCCACTTCTGGGTCATGCATGTGCCCTGAGCTACCTGGGGATGCTGGATCAAGCAGTATGACATCAGCTGATATCATAGTTTGCGTCTGAGACCTAGGAGAACCAGGTACATTTCACCATCTGCTGTAAGACCCTAGACTGAGCAGCACATTTCAGGGGACGCTGAGGGCACCAGGAAAACTAGGGACACTAGCAACCTTTGCTGAGCTGCCAGAGAAGAGGGAGACTGAGCGTTCTGCCTCCGGCATCAAACATAACAAGACAAAGGACTACAGTGCAATCTCAGAACTCCACCCCACTCAGAACAAGTCCAGGAGACATCTACATAGGAGAACTTGGTAAACACACACCTGAAATTGCCAAAATGATAGCAATGGAAGTGAAGAAACAATTCATTCAGGCCAAAGAAGAGATCAGATCAGACATAATCTCTCAGGCAAAAAATGAAATGACAATAATAATGAAGGAATTGCTCAGCACATGTAGCAAGGAAATATATTAAAAAATAAATGAATACAGGCAACGGATGGAAACATTACATGAAAAATTTAAGCATGAACTAGAATGCATGCAACAGACTCAAAGAGATTTCCAGGAACTCAAAACTTCCACTGAAAGCTTGCAAAACTGCCTGAATAAAGCTGAACATAGAATTTCAGATCTTGAAGACAGCATGGCAGTGACCATGAAACGAAGGATCTCTTAAAATCAACAAGGATCCAGGAAAAATCAATTCAACAGTTGCTAGACGAGGCAAAGAGAAGAAACAGCAGGAGGCAACACAAATGACATAAAAAGAATATTTGCAGAAATAATAGCAGAAAATTTCCAAAGCAGGGAAACAGAACCTGAGATTCAGTTCAATGAGGCATATAGAACTCCCACTAGTCATAACCATAATAAAACTACACCCAGACATAATATTCAAGATCCGAGATCTCCAGCAAAATAACAAAATATTAAAAGCTGCTACAGAAAAGAAACAGATTGCTTATGAAGGAAAGCCAATCAGAATCACGGCAGACTTCTCAACATAATCCATCCAATCAAGAAGAGCTTGGAGTGAAATATTACAGGTCCTGAGCAAAACAGCCTTCTAACCAAGATTGATGTATCCTGCCCAACTATCCTTCAAGTTTAATGAATACAATATTTCCACAAGAAAGAACAACTGAAGAATTTCATGAGTGTCAAACTATCCTTATGAAGAGTACTAAAAGATATTTTGGACAGACAAAAAAACAGGACCACAATTTCAAGAACAACAATAGAAAGGAACCCTCAAGCAGAGCAAGCAATTAAACAGGTAGAAAAAGTAGGAAACCAACAGCAAGTAAATAACATGACAATGATAAGCTAACACATATTGGTTTTAACCATAAATGTAAATGAATTCAATTCATCAGTGAAAAGAAACAGACTGGTAGAGTGGATTAGAAAACAAAATCCAACAATATGCTGTATATAGGAAACAAATTTTACTCAAAAGAAAAATCCATAGACTGAAAGTCAAAGGATGGACAACAATACTTTGTGCAACAGGAACCCAGAAAAAAGCAGGGGTAACTATTATGTTTGCAGACAATGTAAACTTCAAACAGAGAACAATCAAAAGAGATACAGAAGGCCACTACATACTTGTTAGGGGAAAACTGCAAGAGGATGAGATAACAATCATAAACATGTATGTACCAAATATCAGAGCAACAAACTACATAAGACAAATCTTAACACACATGAAAAGCCATATAATTAATAACACTATTGTAATAGGGGACCTTAACACCCCTTTCACACAAAGAGATAGGTCAACTGGACAAAAAATCAGCAAAGAAATAATAGATCTGAACCAAATCTGTGAACAAATACATTTAGTAGATGTATACAGTGTTCCACCCCACAACATCAGAATACACATTTCTCAACTGCACATGTGACCTTCTCTAAAACAGACCATATTCTAGCCCATAGAGCATACCAATCTAAATGCAAAAGAACTGAAATTATCCCATGCACATTATCTGACCACAGTGCAATGAAATGGGGTATTAATGATAAAAGGAACTCAAAAAATTCCACAAACACTTGGAAACTAAACAACAACCTTCTGAACAACCAATGAGACACAGAAAAAATTAAAGAACAAATTAAAAAATACCTACAAGACTTCAAGGAAGATGGTGACCAGGTGAGCAGCAGAGAGGAATCCTCCCAGAGAGAGATCTCTAGCTCAAGACAGGCTCGGTGTGCGTGGGTGCCGGATCCACTGCTGCGAAATTCCAACTGAACGGGTTGCTCTGCGCTGCCTGAGCCACGGCGGGGCGGCTCAATTTGCTGCAGCGAGGAGTGGGCAGGCCCGGAGAGCTGGGCGCCCAAGGCACTCAGTGCGGCACGCAGGCAGCAACTCGGCCGAGTCTGCGCACCCCAAGGGTGCCCCCGGCAGGACAGACACTCCCATCTCCTGACCCTGCGTGGATCGCCGGCAGGTGGAGCCAGAAATTGGCATTTGGCAGCTGAGGAGTGGGGCGGACTTGGACCCCGCGCTCCTCGGGCAGGCTGTACTAATCCGGGCTGCGCACCAGGGTCCCGCTCAGGTCCCCGTCCCTGCAGCCAGCGCCCTCCTCAGTCTGAGTGTGGGCACCACAGCGGCTGCGGCAGGCGGCTCCTGCGAGAGCACCGAGGAAGCAGAGAAGCTCCGGGGAGCGGCGGATAGTGGGCGAAGCACGAAATATTAGCACTTTGGGGCTCTCCTGCCTGCACGGATCCTGGAACAGGTGAGCCAATTGCGAGTGGCAACCGGATATCTAAGTCGAGGAGAAGCTTGACCCAGGGAGGTACACCTGAGCAGCCCTCCTGCCTACACAATCCCAGCGACAGGTGAGTTGTTTGGACGCCCCGACCGGATTTCTGAGTCGGGGAGAAGCTCCGCCCAGCGAGGGACATCCGAGCGGCCCTACTTACTGCATCGACCCCAGGATGGGAGAGTTGGTTGGGAGCCCCGACCGGATTTTTTGAGTAGGGGAGGAGCTCCACCCAGGGAGAAATATGTGAGTGGCCCCCTGCCTGCACGGTCCCCAGGGCGGCGAGCTGTTTATGCACCCCAGCCAGGTCTCTAGGTAGGGAGTAGCTCGGCCCACAAACCAGCATGTGAGCAGCCTATTGAGCGGAACTCTCAGCAGAAAGCTTAAGGGACATTCTCCCGAAGAGAAGGAGTCATTGGAGCAGCCTTTGCAACAGACCTTTGCCTGGTGAACTGCCGGGGTAATTTATTGCTCAATATTTTGAATCTGATATGCCAAAATGGGAAGACAGAAGAACAAAACGCAGTCTCAGAACTCAACCCCACCCAGAACAAGTCCTGCATGTGAGGATACAGGGGAACTAGGAAGCCACATACCTGCAAGTTCTGAAATGATTGCATCCAACACCATCAGGCCATAGAAGAGCTTAAAGCAGAAATAAGCCACATACCTGCAATAATCTCTCAGACAAAAAATGAACTGAAAACTATGATGACAGAAATGTTCGTACACATAGAGAAGAAATAGATAAAAGAATAGAAGAAAATAGGAAACAAATGGAAACGTTACAAGAGCAATTTAGGAATGAATTACCATGAATGAAACAGGTCCAAAGAGATTGCCAGGAATTGAAAACTTCCATTGAAAGCTTGCAAAACCGCTTAAATGAAACCGAAGATAGAATTTCAGATCTTGAAGACAGCATGGCAGCTTATGAGCGTGAAAGGAAGGATCTCATAAAATCATCAAAGACCCAAGAAAAATCAATCCAACAGCTGCAAGATGAGGCAAAACGAAATAATATTCGATTAATAGGAGTCAGTAAAACAGCAGAGGACAACACAAATGATATAAAAAGAATATTTGCTGAAATAATAGCAGAAAATTTCCCAAACAAGGTAAAAGATACTGAAGTACAGTTAATCGAGGCATATAGAACCCTAACGAGCCATAACCCAAAAAGAACCACACACACACATATAATAGTCAAGATCACAGGCATCCAGCAAAAGAACACAATATTAAAAGCTGCTAGAGAAAAGAAACAGATCACCTATGAAGGAAAGCCCATCAGAATCACAGCGGACTACTCAACGGAAACCATGAAATCAAGAAGAGCTTGGAGTGAGGTATTACAGATTCTGAGACAAAACAGTTCCAACCCAGACTGATGTATCCTGCAAAACTATCCTTCAAATTCAATGGAGAAATAAAACATTTCAACGACAAAGAAAAACTGAAGAACTTCATGAGTGCCAAACCAGCATTGCAAACAGCACAAAAAGATATTCTAGACAGAGAAAAAAATGACCACAATCTCAAGAACAACAATACAAAGAAACCCTCAAACAAAACAAGTAAGCAAACAGATAGCAAAAGCAGGAAGACAACAACAAGTAAATAGTATGACTAGAATAAGCCAACATATAACCATTATAACCATTAAAGCAAATGGCCTCAATTCACCAGTCAAAAGGAAAAGATTGGCAGAGTGGATTAAGGAACAAAATCCAACGATATGCTGTATATAGGAAACACATTTTACTCAAAAGGAAATCCACAGGCTGAAAGTTAAAGGATGGAAAACAATTCTCCATGCAACAGGTCCCCAGAAAAAAGCAGGGATAGCTATTATGTTTGCAGACAATGTAAACTTCAAACCACAAACTATCAAAACAGATAAAGAAGACCATTACATACTAGTTAGGGGAAAGCTCCAAGAGGAAGACATAACAATCCTAAACATTTATGCACCAAACAATGGAGCACCTAACTTTACAAGTCAAGTCTTAACAGACGTGAAAAATTAAATAACTAATAACACTATTTTAATGGGAGACGTAAACACCCCTCTGACGCAAAGAGACAGGTCAACTGGACAAAAACTCAGCAAAGAAATAACAGGCCTCAACCAAAAGTGTGAACAAATGGACTTAGTAGATGTATACAGAGTGTTCCACCCCACAACATCAGAATACACATTTTTCTCAGCTGCACATGGGTCTTTCTCTAAAATAGAACACATTCTAGCCCATAGAGCATATCTACCTAAATGCAAAAGAATTCAAATTATCCCATGCATATTATCAGACCACAGTGCAATGAAACTGGAAATTAATGACAAAGGGAACTCCAAAAACCGCATAAACACTTGGAAATTAGACAACAACCTCCTGAATAACCAATGGGTCACACAAGAAGTTAAAGAAGAAATTAAAAATTACCTACAAATAAATGACAATGCAAGTACAACCTACCGGAATCTGTGGGATGCAATGAAAGCAGTCCTCAGAGGGAAATTTATAGCAATGAACTCGTATACAAAGAAAACAGAAAGACAGCAAATAAACAGCCTAGTGCTACACCTCGAACTCTTAGAAAAAGAGCAACTAGCCAAACCAAGAGCCCAAAGAAGGGAGGAGATTATAAAACTCAGGCCAGAAATTAATGCAATTGAGATGAAGAAAACTCTACAAAAAAATTAGTGAATCAAAGAGTTGGTTCTTCAAAAGAATAAATAAAATTGATAAACCCCTAGCCAACCTTATCAAAAAAAGAAGGGAAAAAACTCAAATTCACGCAATAAAGAATTAAAATGATGAAATCACCACAGATCCCACAGAAATCCAAGAGATCATTAATACCTACTTTGAAAATCTTTACTCCCATAGGATAGAAAATTCAGAAGAAATGGACAGATTCCTAGAATGGCACAAATTACCAAAATTGAATCAGGAAGACTCAAAAATCTTGAACAACCCAATATCAATTAATGAGATTGAAGATGTCATAAAAAACTTACCAACTAAGAAAAGCCTAGGCCCTGATGGAGTCACAGCAGAATTCTACAAAACATTCAGAGAAAATCTAATGCCAACACTTTTCAAACTCTTCAATGAAATCGAAAAGGAAGCAACTCTCCCTAACACATTTCGGGAGGCAAGTATCATACTGATACCAAAACCAGAGAAGGACCCAACCAAGAAAGAGAACTATAGGCCTATCTCTCTAATGAACATAGATGCAAAGATACTGAAAAAAATACTAGCAAATAGAATGCAGCGAATCATAAGGAAAATTATACACCACGACCAGGTAGGATTTATTCCAGGAATGCAGGGATGGTTCAATATTCGCAAATCAATTAATGTAATACATCATATTAATATAGCCAAAGACAAAAACCACATGATCATCTCAATAGATGCAGAGAAGGCTTTCGATAAAGTCCAACATGCATTCATGTTAAAAACCTTAGAAAAAATTGGAATAGATGGCCTCTACCTCAATCTGATCAAAGCCATCTATGACAAACCAACAGACAACATCATACTAAATGGACAAAAACTGAAAACTTTCACTTTAAAGTCAGGAACAACACAAGGATGTCCATTGTCACTACTCCTATTCAACATAATTCTGGAAGCATTAGCCAGAGCAATTAGACAAGAGAGAGAAATAAAAGGAGTAAGGATAGGAAAGGAAGAAGTTAAATTATCACTATTTGCAGATGACATGATACTATACATGGAGGACCCCAATGGAATTAATCGACAAATTCAGCAGCGTAGCTGGATACAAAGTCAACACCCAAAAATCAATAGCATTCCTATACACGAACAACAAACAGACCGAGAGAGAAATTGAGGAAACCATACCTTTTACAATAGCAACCAAGAAATTGAAATACTTAGGAATCAATCTAACAAAGAATGTGAAAGATTTATTCAGTGAAAACTACAGTATTTGAAAAAAGAGATCGAAGAGGATTTCAATAAATGGAAAAACATACCCTTCTCATGGTTAGGAAGAGCCAACATTGTGAAAATGGTCATATTACCAAAACTGTTGTACAGATTCAATGCAATTCCAAATAAACTACCGTTAGCATACCTCACAGATCTAGAGAATATATGCCTCAAATTCATCTGGAAACAGAAGAGACTGGGCAATAAGGACAAGTCAGGTGGAATCACAATCCCTGACCTAAAATTATACTACAAAGCTACTGTAATAAAATCAACCTGCTAGGGGCTAAAAAACAGACCTGGGGATCAATGGAACAGACTGGAAGATGCAACCACAATGAAAAACACAGTCAGCCACCTAGTATTTGACCAAGGGGTCAACCAAACTCACTGGAAAAAGGATGACCTGTTTAATAAATGGTGCTGGAAAAACTGGCTTGCCTCTTGCCGAAAACTGAAAATAGACCCCAGTCTATCACCATGCACCAAACTCAGGTCAAAATGGATCACAAATCTCAACATTAAAACAGAAACTCTAAATCTATTGGAAGAGACAGTAGGTAAAAATCTTGAAGACATAGGAGTAGGCAGAGAGTTCATGAACAAAAATCAAACTGCAAGGGAAATACTTCAAAGAATTAATAATTGGGACCTCATCTGACTGAAAAGTTGTTGTACATCTAAAGAAATCACCAGCAAAGTAAAAAGAAAACCCACAAATTGGGAAAAAATCCTAGCTGGCTGTCCCTCAGACAAAGGTCTTCTATCTGGAACATACAAAGAATTAAAAAACATGTACCTGTCCAAATTCAAAGACCCAATCCAGAAATGGGCATCTGAGATGAATACACACTTCTCAGATAAAGAAATACAAATGGCAAATAAATATATGAGAAAATGTTCCACATCCTTAGTCATTCGAGAAATGCAAATAAAAACAACACTGAGATTTCATCTCATCCCAGTGAGAATGGCCAGTATGAAAAAGTCATCCAATAACAAATGGTGGCGAGGCTGTGGAGAAATAGGGACTCTATTACACTGCTGGTGGGAATGCAGACTGGTACAACCACTGTGGAGAGCAGTTTGGAGATTCCTCAGCAAACTAGGTCTAGAGGTTTCATTCAAACCAGCTATTCCCCTTCTGGGTATTTTCCCAGAAGATCTGAAAGCATCATATCACTCTGATATATGTCCACCCATGTTTATAGCAGCACAATTTGTAAAAGCTAAATTGTGGAAGCAACCCAAATGTCCATCTACAGAAGACTGGATTTAAAAACTGTGGCATTTTTATATAATGGAATATTATTCAGCTATAAAGAGGGACAGATTTGGGGCCTTTGTAGGCAAATGGTTACAAGTGGACATCATACTCATAAGTGAAATAAATCAGAGGTACATGTGCAGGCAATGTATTGTGTCACTGGTGTAAGAACCTGAGGGTGGGAACATAAACTAAGAGACATGAAGGAAATCTGTTCAAAAGTAAAGAACAGATGGGACAAGGGAAAGGAGAAAAGAAAGAGGCAAAAATGTATATATGTATGTATATACATATGTGCAGGATGGCTAGCATGGTTCTACTATTGTCTTATGTCACTTAATGGTATGGAATAGTTGATGACTGGTTGTTTGATCAATCTTGTATGTGTATATGTGTTCTCCGGAGCATACATTTTGAAGATATCAATACGCAATGCAACAACTATTGTTGGTTTTCTGTTGCTTTGTCTATAATTCAATTCTGATTATACGGTTATTGAGCTACGTTGTGTCTCTTTGTTAATGCTTTTTGGGGTTTTTTTGTCTTTATTTTCTTTCTTTTTCTGTTGCTGTTGATGTAGTTCTTTTTGCTTTCACACTTTAAAAAGAAGTTTTACTACTGACTTAGGTCACTTTATTGTAAGGAATAGTTGATGATTAATTGTCTGATCAATTTTCCATGTCTATATGTTTTCCTGAATATACACTTAGAAGTTATCAATAATGTAATGCAACAACCATTGTTGATTCCCTGTTACCTTATCTGTAACTCAGATTCTATTGTACTATTCTTATGCTACTTTGTGTCTGTTTGTTAATATCTTTTTGTTTTTATACTTTTAAAATTAAAAAAAAAATAAAAATACCTACAAACAAATGAAAATGTAGATACAACCTACTGGAACCTGGGTGGGATGCAATGGAAGCAGTCCTCAGAGGGAAATTTATACCAGTGAACTCACACATAAGGAAAACAGAGAGAAAACAAATAAATAGCCTAATGCTGCATCTCAGACTTTTACAAAAAGAAGAACAAGTCAGCCCCAAACCCCAAAAAAGGAAGGAGATTATAAAGATCAGGGCAGAAGTTAATGCAATTGAAAAAAAGAAAACCCTACAAAAAATAAACGAATCAAAAGAGTTCATTCTTTGAAAGAATAAATAAAATTGAGAAACCCCTAGCCAACCTTATCAACAAAAGAAAGGAAAGAACTCACATTCATGCAGTAAGGAATAAAAAGGATGAAATCACTACAGAGCCTACAGAAATTTAAAAGATCATTAATACCTACTTTGAAAATCTTTACTCTGACAGGACAGAAAACTCAGAAGAAATGGACAGATTCCTAGAAATGTACGAATTACCAAAGTAGAATCAAGAAGCTAGAAAAACCTTCAACAACCCAATAACAATTAATGAGATTGAAAACATAATAAAAAAAAATTATCAACAAAGAAAAGCCCAGGACCTGATGGATTCACAGCAGAATTTTACAAGAAATTTAGAGACGATTTAATACCAACACTCCTCAGACTCTTCAATGAAATCAAAAAGGAAGCAATTCTCTCTAACTCATTTCTGGAGGCAAATATTATACTGATACCAAACCAGAGAAAGACCCAGCCAAGAAAGAGAACTACAGATTGTCTTGGTTACTTTTCTCTCATTGCTGAGACAAAATACCCAATGCCCAAAATGAAGGAAGGAAATGTTTATTTAGCTTACAGTTTGTGGAGGTTTCAGTCCATACTGGGCTGGTCCTGAGGTAGTGTATCAAATGGCAGAAGGCCAGTGTTCTTGGCAGCAGAGCACAACAAAAACAAGCAGCAAAAGGGAGGAATGGTGGGCAAGCAGCCTCTTTCTATCTTTCTTACATTGTAAACAGGTTACCCACACCCAGGGGGTGGGTAGCACTCCCATAATCTCCATGCCATCCTCTTCCTCAGGCTCAGGACGTATACAAAGTAAGCACCCTGGCTTTCTGCTGAGTCACTCAGCCAAACCTCTAGACTCCTCAAGTTGACACAATGTATCAACCATAACACACACCAATCTTCCTAATGAATATAGATGCAAAGATACTCAATAAATTACTAGCAAATAAAATGTGGCAAATGATCAAGAAAATCATACACTATGACCAGGTCAGATTCATTCCCGGAATGAAGGGATGGTTCAATATTCACAAAGCAAGTAATGTTATACACCATGTCAACAAAGCCAAAAACAAAAACCACGTGATCATCTCAATAAATACAGAAAAAGCTTTTGACAAAGTCATGCATTCATGATAAAAACCCTACAGAAAATAGAAATAGATGGTCTTTATCTCAATCTGTTCAAAGCCATCTATGACAAACCAACAGCCAACATCATACTAAATGAACAAAAACTGAAAGCTTTCACTTTAAAGACAGGAATAAGACAAGGATGTCCAGTCAACACTCCTATTCAACATAGTTCTGGAAGCATTAGCCAAATCAATTAGACAAGAGAGAAAAATAAAAGAAACAAGGATAGGAATGGAAGTTAAATTATTACTATTTGCAGATGACATGGTACTTTACATGGAAAACCCCAAACACGCCACAAGAAGACTCCTTGAATTAACTGACAAATTCAGCAGTGTAGCTGGATACAAAGTCAACACTCAAAAATCAATAGCATTCCTATACATAAACAACAAACAGACTGAGAGAGAAATTAAGGAAACCATACCTTTCACAGTAATATCCCAAAAAAATGAAATATTTAGGAATCAATCTAACAAAAGAAGTAAAATATCTATTCAGTGAAAACTACAGTGCTCTGAAAAAAAGAGATCAAAGAGGATTTCAATAAATGGAAAAACATTCCTTCCTCATGGATAGGAAGAACCAACACTGTGAAAATGGCCATACTACCAAAATTGTTGTACAAATTCAAGGCAATTCCCATTAAAGTACCACTGGCATATCTCACAGATCTAGTGAAAACATTCCTTAAATTCATGTGGAACCAGAAGACACCCAGGATAGCAAAAGCAATTCTGGGCAACAAAGACAAGTCAGGTGGAATCACAATCCCTGATGTGAAATTATACTACAAAGCTACTGTAAAAAAAATCACCTAGTTCTGGATAAAAAAAGACCAGAGGATCAATGGAACAGACTGGAAAATGCAGCCACAACCACAAACACACTCAGCCACCTAATCTTTGACAAAGGGGCCAAACAAACTCACTGAAAGAAAGACAGCCTCTTTAATAAATGGTGCTGGAAAAATTTGCTTGCCACCTGCCAAAGACTGAAAATAGACCTAAGTCAATCACCATGCACCAAACTCAAGTCAAAATGGATCACAGATCTCAATATTAAAACAGAAACACTAAATCTATTGGAAGAGATAGTAGCTAAAAGTCTGAAGACATAGGGGTAGGCACAGAGTTCATGAACAAAATCCAAACCACATGGGAAATATTTCAAAGAATTAACAACTGGGATCTCATCCTACTGAAAAGTTTCTGCACATCTAAAGAAATTACCAGCAGAAAAAAAAAAAGAAAACCCACAAATTGGGAAAAAAATCCTAGCTGGCTCTCCTTCAGACAAAGGTCTTCTATCTGGAACATACAAAGAATTAAAAAACATGAACCTGTCCAAATTCAAAGACCCAATCCAGAAATGGGCATCTGAGATGAATACACAATTCTCAGATAAAGAAATACAAATGGCAAATAAATATATGAGAAAATGTTCCACATCCTTAGTCATCCGAGAAATGCAAATAAAAACAACACTGAGATTTCATCTCACCCCAGCAAGACTGGCCAGTATTAAAAAATCATCCAATAACAAATGCTGGTGAGGTGGTGGAGAAATAGGGACTCTATTACACTGCTGGTGGGAATGCAGACTGGTACAACCACTGTGGAGAGCAGTTTGGAGATTCCTCAGCAAACTAGGTCTGGAGGATCCATTCAACCCAGCAATTCCCCTCCTGGGTATTTTCCCAGAAGATCTGAAAACATCATATCACGGAAATATACATGCACCCAGGTTTACAGCAGTGCAATTTGTAATTGCTAAATTGTGGAAGCAACCCAAATGTCCAGCCACTGAGGAATGGATAAAAAAATTGTGGTACTTTGATATAATGGAATATTACTCAGCTACAAAGAAAGATAAATTCGAGGCTTTTACAGGGAAATGGTCACAACTAGAGACCATAGTCATAAGTAAACTAAATAAGACCTTCATGTGTAAACAATGTATTGTCTCACTAGTGTAAGAACCTGAAAGAGTGAATAAAAACTAGGAAGTATACAGACATTGTGAAATGAAAGGAAAATGCTCAAAAGTAAAGAGCAACGGGGATGAGGAAAAAGAGAAAGGAAAGAAAGGGAAACTATGTATGTATATACAGGATAGCTAACATAGTTGTACTACTGACTTCTATCGCTTTACTGAAAGGAACAGTTAATGATTATTTGATCAATCTTGCATGTCTCTATTTGTTCTCCTAAGAAACCACTTTGAAGATATCAATACAAACTACCATTGATAATTTCCTACTACTTTGTCTGTAACTCTGTATTGCTTGTATTGTTCTTATACTATTTTGTAAATGGATGTCTGTTTGTTAATGTTTTCCTTCTTTTATTTTTAAAATAAATTTGAAAAAATGATAAATTATAGTAAAGGATTTCTTTTTAGCTTTCTTTCTAGTTGCCAGAAATCTCACAGGAACTCTTATTATGAAGATCATCACCTACATTCAAATCACAATAAATGTATCTCAGTCAAAACTATTACTGTATTTATTATTGTGAATTTTGTTTGCCATTGACTGTCCCCATGTTAACAAAGATAATGAGAATTGCCTCAAAAAAAAAACCTCACTGACAGGCACTTTAAAAATCTCAAGTAGAATCAAGCTGAAATTGGCTATTTCCGTTGGTCTGATAGCTATTTCTCATCAGTATCACTGGGTTTTTAAAATAAATAAGCTCTAGCATATGCCAAAGCAAATTACAGCAACACAGATTTTGTTTTCTGATAGAATCAAATATAGAGCAACTTCCCTGCCACCCTTCCCTCTGGTTCATCAGTTTAAAAGAGACTTTTTCTGAAGACATCATGCTATACTTTAAATCTGCGACAAGAAAGCAGTAAGATAAAACATGATAATAAAAGGAAGAGATAAAAATTTAAAAACAAGCAATACAAATTTGATAGGCCATTATTTTATTGATCAGAGTCATTTTATAAAATATGGGTATAGACAGGACTACTTTAGAATGGAGATCCAGAGTAATTTATGCAAAACTGTGTTCCTAAGAGTTAAGAATGTTGGGTTTTTAAGAACCAATATATAATTTATACATAATGCTCAGAAATCCTTCACTATTTTAGCAGCCACTCCTCACTTATTTTAGAGTGCTCATGGCAAGTAACTGTAACAAGGACCTGACACATTGGCAGGTTCTAAGCCCATGCACACTGCTCACTCGGGAATTGTTCCTGTTAAGTGAAGCCTCCCTCTCCTTGATTGTGTCAAGGTTAGCAAAACCAGGCATGCTGGATTAATGGACGAGGCAAAAGTCAAAACAAGAATACATATGGTTTCTGACTGAACCTTTAGTATTCTTCAAAAGAGGTTTGCTTCTTACTGTAGGCTAAAATAAGACCATGTTTTTAGTCATGAGTATTTTAAAAATGCAGATGAATTTCTCAATAACATTATATATTGACACAGTCTTAATCTTTTTTTTTTTTTTTTTTGGTATAAAGACTCAAACTCAGGACCTTGAGCTTGCCAGGCAGGCACTGTGCTGCTGAGTTATATCCCCAGGCCAGTCTTAATTTTATGGAGTAGGAAATTAAATAAATACAGAGTCATAAAATTAGAAGAGTAGAAAAGGTAAAATACTTAAGAAAGGAAACTACATTTGCTTACAAAGCCATCACAAAACCAAAGAAAAAAGAACATTTAGTTTGACTGTTTTTTTCCTTAGCAGAAAGCATGTCATATTGAAAGTATATATCTAAATATAAGGTTGTTAGTAAATCCAGCCACACAGAACAAAAGTAAACCAATGCACCTTGATGATCTTTTTGTTTTCCTCAAACTGTTTGTACAGGAGATCTCAGAAGTAAAAGCAAAACTGAAACTCCAAGTAAGTTCAATATTTGATCCTTTAACTTATCCTAAGTACATTTACTCATTAAATAAGTTTTTAAAAAAATCTATGTCAAACTAAATATTCCAATAAAAGTGCCACCTATATATTAAGTCCATGAAAGTTTTAAAGAGCAGAAAATGTAGCAATATTAATAAGCAAAAACGGCTGGGGATAGCTCAGTGGCACAGTGCCTGCCTGGCAAGTGTGAGGTCCTGAGTTCGATAGCTGGTACCAAAAAAAGTAAGCAAAAAGAGAAAACAAAAATAGGAATAAGACAAATACTATATATAACACAGCACTTTTCAAAATAATACTATAAATATTATATACAAACACATATGTACATCAGGCCAAAATTGACAACACCTCACTTATTAAACCAAGTAAAAGCATGTTTATGTATATATAGATATACACATATACATATACATATGTGTGGCTTGCATAGAAGTATTCAATTATAAGAAGAAAAAGATATTTAACCATATTATTAAATGTATATGACTAAAAATCTTCCCAACCCTTCCCAAAACCAGCACTAAGTGAATTTAAAGATTTTTCTCAATATTTAAAGTCTTCCGGAGACCAAAAGGGATGGTACAATGCCCAGTTTCATTAGTGAAATGAGTTTAATTTTGATTCAAAAGAAGACAAAGGCAGACAAAATATTGCCCAACCCAAACCCACAGTGGATAAAAGATATATACTGCCTATATGAGAGACATATTGTTGATGTGTGTCTTTTAACATAACTGAGGGAGTACAAATGCAAACTTAAATAGATTATGCTATAACTTAAGAAGTAATGCAAAGGATGCATTAACCTAGAAGAACTGGAACTAAAATACAAATCAATTTTCTATAGCTTTCTCTTGGAGTTGCAATTAAATATTAAAGAAAGATTGATGTGTGCTCAAAAAAGATGTTCCTGTATTTTCAGTGTTTTTTTCTCTAATTTATAAAACATTTTTAATATTTTTATCAAATGAGTTGAGGAAAGGATATTATAGGTTTTGATAAATATAAGTTCACTCATAACTTCATAGGAAGAAAAACAATCACAACTCAAGGATTTTATGCAGCAAAAAAAAACAATACAAAGATGTATATTCTGAAGATCAACACCAAAAGGGAAAAAAATGCTATTCATATGTCATAATAGAACTATTTCCTAAATCATCCAAAAGCCAAAATGAGTAAGATTTTATTAAAATGAAATAAAAGCATTGATGGCTATAAATTCACCCTGAGAACATAACTACCTACTGGTAATATAGTCATTTATACAAAATATCATCAGTTTGCCTTTATAATGCATTTTTCCCTGCTGCTATTAGACTGAAGATTAAGTTTAAATAACATATGAAAAAAGTAACATCATCTCCTCATAAACTAACATCATCTCTTCCGCCACTATTTCCAAGAACTGCTAGAAAGCTAAGGCATTTTTTAAATAAGAAGTATTAGAGGAGGGAAGAAGCAGAAATTCATCCAATTAAAAATACAGATAAGTAACTGTCTTAACTGTATGCAACATCACTGTCTAAATTGTGTTTATCTGATGGTTAGTTTGGATTTCCAAGCTGAAGGAAGGCAGAAAAAATATCTAAACATATTTCGGAGTATACAGGATACTGGACGGATCATTACATTTATTCAGCTCTTCACAATTCAGTTGATAAATGCCCTCATAAATAAATGTGCCAAGTTCTTGTTTTGGGCGTTTTGGGGGGAGCCCATACTGGGATATTTATCAAGATATTATAAGCAGAATAAAAGTACTAGTGGTTACTGGTTTATTTTCTGTGATGTCTGCATATATAATTATCAGTAGAATTTAAACATAAAAAATACAAATCTAGAAAAGTCTATAAATCTATTACTATAACAGCTGATACTTTGCTTTGGTATAAAAATAAACTAGAAAACAAATCATCAAGAACTTATTAAAAGATCTACTTATCAAAAAATAAAGTATTACTTATAAATTCTTCCTTTCATTAACACAGATTGTGCAGGGGTGAATCTAAATCATGTAGAAAGTCAGTAGTAAGTCATGGATCTTTCACGTGAGAGGGCAGGCGTATTATCTGCCACAATTGCTATTTTAAGTAAAGTAAATCTGAACTAATGTGTTCTTTCAGAAAAGGTACAATAGGAATTTAGAGATCTCTATATCCTTTCTCTGAATGTGCTTCAGAGAAAACACAAACTTCTTTATTTTAGGACATAGTAATTCATTAGATAGGTTTTAGAAATTGAATACTACAAAATTATACATATCTGTAAAAATCCATGATGTCCCCACTCCCAAAAATGCCACATACAGTTCTCATTGCAGCATTTAACATTAATTAAGCTTCTACTGCATGATAGGCATTATGCTAAATATTAGGAATCCAAAGATTAGTGCATATATTCAAGTAGTTTATGATTGTCTAAATCTCACCTAACAAGAATAACAGTCTGAAAGGATCAAGACATGAATAACTGATGGTAAATAAAAGAACTCCCAAGGAATGCTAACTATAGATATTAACACCTTTCTAAGACTAAGACAATGTTGAATGAAAATGAAATACAAATCTTGTCTTGTTCAGGGTTGAGATGGAGTGAATTCAGCCCTATTCAAAATTTTTCCCAATGCTAAAATTAAAAAGATACTTTTCAAATTTGGGAACAGTTCAATATAGAATAATAAAAAGAAATAATACCTGTGTAAAAGGGAAGAACTAATGATCCAACAGGAAGTTATATATAAATTATGAAAATTAAAATAGGTTTTAAAATGTTATAAATTAATGAATTTAGTCTCATAACAATATTTTCATGACCACAATATCTAGTCCAAAATAAGTAAACCCTCATCCCATTCTTTATTTCCTAAAGATTCTACAAGAGATAATCAGGTAGTATATTCTCAGAAATTGACTATCCCAACAAATCACCAGTATTTAAACTATAATGCAAGTAATTAAAATTTTAGACCTCAACAAAAACTTCCAAGTTAACAATTTTTGGACAGGGGCAGGCATGGCACTGAGCCCAGAACAGTTTCAAGAAGCTCTGTGAACTGCATCCCAAACCCCCACCATTGCAGAAGCCATGTTGGGCTCCAGACATCTTTGGGAAGCCATTAGCCTCACCCTGCACTCCACACCCCACAGGTGCAGAAGTAGCACTGAGCCCCAGACAGCTTTGGGAACTGAGTGAGCCACACCCTGCCCCAACCTCCCAGGGGTGATACTGAGCCCTGGAAAACTTCAGGGTCCTTGTTGAGTTGTGCCCATGCCTGACCATCACAGGAGCAACCCTGAACCCCACTGAACTCCAGGAGCCACCCCTGCCCCCAAAACAACTGTGGGAGTAATGCTGAGCCTTGGGAAACTACAGGGCCTCTGTGAGCCTCAACCTACCCCTCAGAGCAACACTGAGCCTGGTGAACTTTGGGAACTTCAAAAATGTCAAAGGAGGAAAATGCAATCTCAAACCTCACACTGACCCAGAACAAGTCCACGAGAAATTAGCACAGAAGAACATGGAAGTCACACACCTGAAATTTCTGAGTCATACCAACTGAAGAAACAACTCCCATCAGGCCATAGGAGAAATCAGATCAGAAATATATCTATCAGGTAAAAAAAGAAATGACAACGATAATGAAAGAATTGCTCAGCACATCTAAAGAAGAATTAAATAAAAAGATAGAAGAGCATAAAATGATGGAAACATTGAACAATATGAGAAAGAACCAGAATGCATGAAACATTCAGATACCCAGGAAATTTAAAATTTCGTTGAAAACTGGTGACCTGCTTGAACAATACTGAAGATAGACTTTTAGGCCCTGAAGACAGCATTGCAGCTAGTAATCCTGAAAGGAAAGATCTCTAAAAAATAACAAGGAACCAGGAAATAACAACTCAAAGATGCAAGATGAGGTAAAGAAAACAATATAAGACTGATAGGTGTTAACAAAACAGCAGGAATTGCTGGGGATATAGCTCAGTGGAATAAGCGCCTGCCTAGCAAGCGCAGGGTCCTGAGTTCGATCCCCAGTACCACCAAAAAATAAAAATAAAAATAAAATAATAAAAGTGAAAAAAGAGCAGGAGTAAACATGGATGACACAAAAGCACTATTTGCAGAAGTAGTGGGAGAAAACTTACCAAGCATGAAGAAGAATTTGAAATGCAGAATGTGAGGCATACAGAACTCCAATTATCCATAACCAAAATAAATCTATACCTATTCACATAATAATCAAGATCCCAGAAATTCAGGAAAAAAAACCAGAATATTAAAAGCTGTTAGAGAAGAGAAACAGATCACCTATAAAGGAAAGCCTGTCTGAATCATGGCAGATTTCTCAACACAAACCATCAAATGAAACAGAGCTTTAAATGAGGGATTCAGGTCTTGAAAGAACACAACTTCCAGCCCAGATTGATGTGCCCTGCAAAACTGTCTTTCAGAATTAATGGAGAAATAAGATATTTCCATGACAAAGAACAACTACAGAAATTATGACCACCAAACCAACTTTATAAAGAGTACTGCAATGTATTCTAGAAAGAGATAAAAGTGACCACAACTTCAAGAACAACAATACAAATGAATCACCAAGCACAGCAAGCAATTAAACAGAAGGGAAATGTAGGAAACCAACAACAGGAAAATAACATGATAAAGAGTAAGCCAATACATATCAGTTATAACCATCAATGTAAATGACCTCAATTCACCAATCGAAAGAATCAACCTGACAGAATGGATCAAGAAACAAAATCCAACAATATGCTGTGAACAAGAAACATTTAACTCAAAAGGAAATTCAAAGAATGGAAAACAATACTCCATGTGACAGGAACCCAGAAAAAAGCAGGGGTAAGCTATTGTGTTTGCAGTGTGAAGTTCAACCAAGAATGATCAAAACAGGTAAAGAAGGCAACTACATACTGGTTAGGGGAAAATTGCAAGAGAAAGAGATAACAATCATAAATATATCTCCATTAAATACAGGAGCACACAGCTATAGAAGACAAATAGTAACAGAACAAAAAATCAAATCAGCAATAACACAAATGTAATGGAGGATTTAATATCACATTGTCACCAAGAGATAGATCAACTAGACAAAAAATCAGCAAAGAAATAACAGAACTAAAATTATGAACAAATGGACTTAGCAGACCTTTACAGAGTGTTCCACCCAACAACACCGGAATACATATTCTCAGCTGCACATGGGTTGTTCTCCAAAACAGACCATATACTAGCATACAAAAAATGCTTAAGTAAATGAAAAAAAAGCAATTATCCCCTGCATATTATCTCACCATAGTACAATGAAATTAGAAATTACTGACAAAAGAAATTACAAAAACTCCATAAATACATGGAAATTAAATAACACCCTCCTGAACAACCAATGGGTCACAGATGAAATTAAAGATGATACTAAACAATATTTACAATCAAATGAAAATGCAGATACAACTCACCAGAACCTGTGACACTCAAAAGAAAGCAGTCCTAAGGCAGAAACTTACAGTGATGAATTCCCACATCAGGAAAACCAAATGAGTACAAATAAACAACCTTATGCTGCACCTCAAGATTCTAGAAAAAGAGCAAGTCAAGCCCAAAGTCCAAAGGCAAAAAAAGTACAGAGGTAAGAGCGAAATTAAGGCAATGGAGACTAAGAAAACAATACAAAGAATTAATGAATCAAAGAGTTGGTTCTTTGAAAGAATAAATGAACTTGATAACCCCTACCCAACCTTATCAAAAAAAGGAAAGAAAAAACTCAAATTCATCCCATAAGGAATGAAAAGGGTGAAATCTATAGATTCTACAGAAATTTAGATGATCATCAATACCTACTTCAAAAATCTTTACTCTTCCAGGATGGAGAACAGAAGAAATGGAAAGATTCCTAGATACATATGAATTGCCAAAGCTGAATCAAGAAAAAATAAAAGTTCTGAATAACCCAGTATCAGTCAATGAAATTGAAAATGTAATTAAGAACTAACCAACAAAGAAAAGCCCAAGTCCTGATGGATTGATTCACAGCTGAATTCTACAAAAAATTTAGAGAAGATTTAATACCAATTCTTCTCAAACTCTTTAATGAAATTGAAAGGGAAGCAATTCTCCCTAACTCATTCCTGGAGGTAAGTGTTACCCTGATACCAAAACCAGAGAAAGACCCAACCAAAAAAGAGAACTACAGGCCAATCTCCTTAATGAATACAGATGAGAAAAAGTCAGTAAAATACTAGCAAACAGAATGCAAGAAATCATTAAGAAGATTATACACCATGACCAAGTGGGATTGATCCCAGGAATGCAGGGATGCCTCAATATACACAAATCAATAAATGTAACACACCATATCAACAAAGCCAAAGACAAAAAAAATCACATGATCATCTCAATAGATGCAGAAAAAGCTTTTGACAAAGTCCAACAGTCATTTATGATAAAAAAAAAAACCTATGAAAATCAGAATACAGTGATCCCTTACCTATTGTGGGACTTATGTTCCATAGACCTGTGTGATAGGTAAAAATCTGCGAAGTATTGGTGTTATATTTATTTTATTATTTACATATATTTTAAGGCTTTATAAATCCTTCCCACACTCCTATAAGCCTTTCCCACTCTCTTAATAACCTTTACAACACTCTTAAAAACATTTCATATGCTCTTACACACTTTCTGCACTCTTAAACCTACGTAATTTTAACAATGTGTACATTTCTATATGGGTACTTATCAGTGAAGTATACTACATCTATTTTTTTAAAAAACTCACAAAACAGTGAAGTCACAATAAGTGAACCACAATATAGCGAGGGATGATCGTAGATGGTCTTTACCTCAATCTGATAAAATCCATCTATGACAAACCAAAAGCCAACATCATACGAAATGGACAAAACCTGCAAGCTTTCACTTTAAAATCAGGAACAAGATAATAATGCCCATGATCACCACTGCTATTCAATATACTTCTGGAAACATTAGCCAAAGCAATTACACAAGAGAAAGAAATAAAAGGAATACAGATTGGAAAGGAAGAAGTAAAGTTATCATTATTCACAGGTGACATGATACTCTACATGGAAGAGCTCAAAAACTCCAGCAAAAAACTACTAGAATTAATAAACAAATTCAGTAACATTGCTGGATACAAAGTCAATACTCAAAAATCAATAGCACTCCTGTATACAAACAACAAACACACTAAGAGAGAAATTAGGGAAATCACACTTTTCACAGTAGCATCCAAAAACTTAGGAAACAATCTAACAAAGGAAATGAAAGATCTATACAGTGAAAATTACAATACTCTGAATAAAGAGATCAAAGAGGATTTCAGAAAATTGAAAGATACTCCTTGCTCATGAGTAAGAACCAACAGTGTGAAAATGGCCATACTCCCAAAATTGTTGTACAGATTCAATGCAATCCTGATTAAAATACCACTGGTATACCTCCAGATCTAGAGAAAACATTACTAAATTTCATCTGAAATCAGAAGAGACCTAGAAAAGCAAAATCAATCCTGGGAAACAAAGGGAAGGCAAGAGGTATAACAATCCCTGACTTGAAATTATACTACAAAGTTACTGTGATAAAGTCAGCATGGTACTGGCAAAAAAAACAGACAGAGGATCGATGGGACAGACTAGAAGATGCACACACAACTACAAACACACTCAGCCACCTCATCTTTGCCAAAGGTGCCAAACATGTTCACTGGAAGGAAGATAGCCTTTTTAATAAAGGATAGCTAGAAAAATTGGCTTTATACATGCCAAAGACTAAAATTAGACCCATGTCTATCACCATGCACTAAAGTAAAAATGGATCAAAGATCTCAATATTAGTACAGAAACATTACATCTACTGCAGGAGAAAGTAGGTAGAAATTTTAAAAGACGTAAGGGTAGGCAGAGAGTTCATGAACAAAAACCAAACTGCACAGGAAATACTTCAAAGAATTAACAACTGGGATCTCATCTTATTGAGAAGTTTTTGTATATCAAAAGAAATCGCCAACAGGATAAAAAGAAAACCCACAAATTGGGAAAAAGTCTTAGCCAACTGTACCTCAGACAAAGGACTTCCATCTAGAACATACAAAGAATTTAAAAAATCAGACCCCCAAAATTTAAAGACCTAATTTTTCAAAAATGTGCATCTGAAGTGAATACATACTTCTCAGGTGAAGAAATACAAATAGCAAACAAATATATGAAAAAATATTCAATATCATTGGTCACTCAAGAAATTCATATTAAAACAATGCTGAGATTCCATCTCATCCCAGAAAAATAGCCATCAGCAAGAAGTCAACCAATAACCAATGCTGGAGGGGTTGCATGGAAAAAGGAACCCTTCTTCGCTGTTGGTGGGCATGCAGACTGGTACAACCACTATGGGAGTGAGTGTGGATATTCCTCAGAAACCTAGGATTAGAGGTCCAACTCAACCAAGCTATTCCCTATCTGTGTATTTTTCCAGAGGAATTAAAATCATCATACCACAACTATATATGTGCACACATGTATATAGCAGCACAATTTGTCATAGCTAAATCATGGAAACAACCCAAATGACCATCAACAGAGGAATGGATAAAAAAAGATGTGGTATTTTTATACAATGGCATATTACTCAGCTACTAAAAAAAAGATAAACGAGGCTTTTAAAAGAAAATGGATGCAACTAGAGACCATACTCATAGGTGAAATAAATCAGACCTGTATGTGTATATATCATACCATTTCCCTAGTGTAAGAACTTGAGAAAGTAAATAAAACCTGAAAGTCACGATATTGTGAAAGGGAAAGAAACTGCGCAAAGGGAAGGAACAGCTGGGATGAAGGAAAGGAGAAAAGAAAGAAAGAAGGGAAAAATATATATGGACATAAAAGGACAGCTGGGATAACTGTACTGCTGATGTCTACTGGTTTACTGAAAAGAACAGTTAATGCTTACATTTTTCTTTTTCTGACCAATTTGCATGCTTATATCTGGTAATCTGAATAACTAATTTGAAGATAGCAATAAGCAATATAACAACCATTGTTGAATCCCTACTATCTTGATTGGTGAAACTGTATTGTTTCTAATTTTTTTAAGTTTTTTGAATTCTCTTTAATTGTTTGATCATTCTTACATTTTTACATCTGGTAATCTCAGCAACTTCACTGAAGATAACAAGATGTAATATAACAACCATCGTTACAACCATTGTTAACTTCCTATCACCTTGTTTTGAAATTCTGTATTGTTTTTATTGTTTTTGTGTTTTTTTGGTTTTTAACTTGGTTGTTGTTAGTTTTCTTTTCTCTTTAAAATATAAAAAATTTGTAAAACCATAAAGTGAAACAAATTCTAAATTTTAGAAATATTTAACTACATATGCAGGTATAGAATCTGTTAAAATACTAATCTTTAATATAGACTGTGGATGTGATCACTATCCCATTCTCACCCTAAAAAATAAAACAAACAAATGAAATTATATAGTTATGAGCTTTCTTATAGAACTGTACTTGGAATATCCAGTTATAAACAAATTAATTATATATATATGAACAGGCAGTTATGTTTCATTCCAATTTTAATTATATAAATATAGCTCTGCCCTATGAGAAAATACATAGTTTAATAGTTTCGATCTTATTATCTCCCAATTATCTTATGGCAATGAGAATGATATAATTCCCTATTTCTATAACCTGAGAAAATAGGCACCTCTAATCAGGTATTAAAAGTAAGACACAAAAAGTTAAAATAAACCATTAACAACATATTTACCGGTTTGATTCGAAGCTGACCACCCACCACCTCAAGAATGGCATGTCTTCTGGATATTCTCTTGTCTGTTATCTAAAGGAAGAAAAATAAAATTTCAAATACAGACACCTCCTTAAAAAACTAACAAAACAGGGCTGGGGATGTGGCTCAGTGGTAGAGTTCTTGTCTGATATTGCTACTTTCCCTTCTCACTTCCTGTTTTCTTAACCACTGTGGATGCAACCACACCCTTTACATTTATCAGACTGCTTCATCCGCCTGGTATGCACAAGGCTAGGTTTGATCCCCAGCACTACAAAACAAACAAACAAACAAACAGACAAATAAAACAAACAAAACCCTTAGCAATGTTTCTGAAATCAGTAGGGTAGATATAAAATACCATTCATTTAACAATTCTATATTGAAATGATTGTCCTCATTTAAAAGATAATGAAACACAGAGATAAAGAGACTTGTCCAAAGTCATGAAATTGTAAATGAGAGCCCTAAGGTAAGCTTTGGAACTAACAGATACTACGATCTACATGGTAGTTTCCATTCATGGCAGACAACTCTGACCAACAAAATTCTTATATGAGAAAAAAGTCTACATAACATGTACTATTAGTAAACATCTAAAAGACAACAAATGTTGTTTTAAGAAAAGCAGCCTGATAAGTATAAAGGGCATGGCTGCAGGAGCCGAGTCCAGCAGTGGCCATTAGGGTGGAACCGCAGAGAAGCTCTCAGGCCCTCCACAGTGGTTAAGAAAACAGGAAGTGAGAAGGGAAAGTAGTAAAATCAAAGTATTTATGGTAAATAAGAGGTTGGCGTGCATATATATATATATATATATATATATATATATGAATAAAATAATATATACACTCAGAGATCAAAAACTATGGTGGAGTTCAAATTTTACTACAATAAAAGGTACAATGCCATTAATCCCACCTAAGAATATTTCTCCTCACTTCAAACAAATGTATCATCATTCTTGAGACTTTCTGAAGCAATTCTGGAAGTTCTCCTTCATGTCTTCATGACAATGAGCAAAAGGATAATGAGTACCATCCAGGGGAAAGCAGGCTCATAAAACATTAGGATGTGTTCTCTTCCACCTTATTCACCAAATCAAGCACCATGCAACTTCTGTCTCTTCCCCAAAATCAGAAAGACCATGAAAGGTACAAGGACGTCCAGAACTGCTTCACAAAGTGGCAAGAATGACGGATAAGTACGTTCAAATCAAGGGGCAATACTTTGAGTGGCATTACTGGCAATGTCTCTTACTGTAATACATTTTTTAAAAATTTTCAAACATTCACTATTTTTACCATACTTCATTGTTGTTTATTTATATCCAACAATGTTCTACTTATGCTCACAATCATTTCTGCAGACCAAAGTTCAAAAATCATGAGCACTTTAAATGCAGAAAATTATCATTAATCCTTTCCACTTCACTATAAACACAATACCTATAAGATTACCTTTTTTATTTGTGGCTAATGTATAATGAAATATTTTAAGCACCAAATCACTTAACACTCTAATTATACAACCCATCTCTTGGTTATCTTACTATCTAGCATTTTAACTCTGGCATTATCCACAGCAGGACTAAAATTATCTGTAAAAACAGACTACAGCATAAATAGAATTAAATCCACTAGTTCCACAAAATTTTGCAAAACCGTCAAAATACCAAAAATGCACACTCATTTTCTTCAATACCA
The DNA here is from genome assembly GCA_004027595.1 of Dinomys branickii. Classification (NCBI taxonomy): domain Eukaryota; kingdom Metazoa; phylum Chordata; class Mammalia; order Rodentia; family Dinomyidae; genus Dinomys; species Dinomys branickii. The sequence goes on along the minus strand of PVLD010019127.1, from coordinate 1,236 downwards.
GCCATTCCACGCTTAAAGCTATGACTGTAACACAAGTAGTAACATCAACAATCAGAGCAAAGAGAATTTCTAGGAAGATGACAAAGTGGTAAGCAGCAACAAATCTACCTCTCCAAAATTCAGATTCCAGATACTGGAAAATAAGAATTTAAAAGAAGGAAGGAAGTGGGCTCCTGGGACACATGAAGGATCTGACAGGAAAATTAGAGCCTATAAAGAAATTGCCTGAATAAGCCAATATCAATCAGTGAAATTGAAGTAATTAAAAAAAAAAAAACCAACTAGGAAAAGCTCAGGTCCTGATGGATTCACTGCTGAATTCTAACTATAGGGAAGATCTAATGCCAGTACTCCTCAAACTCTTTAATAAAATCAAAAGGGAAGCAGTATCCCCAAAGTCATTCCTGGAAGCAAGCATTACCTTGATTCCAAAACGAGAAAAAGGACTCAACAAAAAAAGAGAACAAGCCAATCTCTTTAATGAACACAGACATAAAAATCCTCAATAAGATATTGGCAAACAGAATGCAGCATATCATCAAAAAGATCTTACATCATGACCAAATAAGATGGATGGTTCAACAAATCAATACATGTAATATACCATATAAACAGAAGCAAGGACAAAAACCATCTGATCATCTCAATAGATGCAGAAAAAGCATTTGACAAAATCCAATATCCATTCATGATAAAAACACTTAAGAAAACAGGAACAGAAGGTCTTTATCTCAACCTGTTAAAAGCCTATGACAGGGAATCCGGGGAAGATGGCGACCAGGTGAGCAGCAAGGGAGCGAACCTCCTTAATAAACAGCACCAGCTCGAGAGAGACTTGGCGAGCGTGAATGCCGGGACCTCGGCTGGGAAGTTTAAACTGGGCGTATTTCTCTGAGATGCCGGGGGAGATGTGGTAGGGCGGACCAGGCTGCCGGGGCGAGACGTGGGAAAGCCCCAGACGCTGGGAGCCAGGGACAATCCCCGCGGGGAAGAAGCTTGGCTCGGTCCAAGCGCAGTGGGAGTGCGGCCGCCTCGTTCCCTCCCGCCTCCCGAGCCGGTGCAGCCCCCCGGCGACTCCCGACAGAGATCGGCTTGCTAGCGGCGGAGACGCCCGGCAATCCCACGTTTCGCGCATGTCGGGCGAGCCATGCGGAGGGCCCCAAACGCCGCCAGAAGCGGAGAGAAAGATTTGCTGGGTCCTAGCACCCTGAGAGCACGGACGGCTCGATCCCTCCC